>JAODAL010038964.1:0-38567 GCA_025379985.1 Phyllomedusa bahiana | reverse complement strand
CTTTTGTGCTATCCTATTTATATGTTTAAGGCTATCCCAGTGGGGAAATATATTAAACTGCTCACAAGATAGCAGTTTTTTCAATGAGTCTGACATATTGTCTACCAGACTACGTGAACAGGGCTATTCTAATTGGATGTTGAACTTGGCAGCAAAAAAGTGTCTAATTTGTCCAGGCAAAGCCATCTGTCAATTAAATCACTTTCCAAAAATGCTTCTTCATCTTCAATATTTTTTTCTACTCCGTACTCTGAGGAATTTACACAGATTTCTTTTCTTTCTTTTTTTTTTTTTTACAAATATTTACCTGTTCTGTCTAATTATCCCCAGTATCATGCTATTTTGCAGCATGGTTGTGGATGTGTCTAGTGAGGGTCTTACTTTAGGCAATATTTTTTCACCTTCTCTTCTTCCTATTGAATGCCCACAGAGTATAGCATGGTTAAATTATCCTATTTGTTTCAAGAATACTCATACCAGATGCATTTGTTGCCAGTTTATTCATATTTCAAAACAATTTGTCTCTGTTACCACTAATATGACATACAACATTACATGTTACATAACTTGCAAAACCGCTTTTGTGGTTTACCTTGCTACTTGTACTACATGCCATTTACCAGGATCCGGGTATGCTGGCATGTCTCAGATGTCCAATCTCCTGACTTTCGTCAGGTATCTGCTTTCTCCTCTCATTTCATTACTATGCATGCCCAAGACACATCCTCTCGGACTTTCCAGAGTATTGAATGGGTTACCCTTTCCTGTCAGAGGTGGGGATCATGTTTATAAGTCTTGTAACCACAAGACTTACTGGATTTTTCCCCTGAAGACTTATAGGTAATGATCCTGTATTCCATTATTAGAGCTGTCTTATTATACATGTCATATGTTTTTGAATGTGTTTGCCAATATGTTTCACTATCTTCAATCATATCTATACATGTGATCATTTTGTTGTATACTTTTCCCTGCTGTTTTTACTTAAGTACCTTTCAAGTGTAACCAATTATGATATGATGAAGGGTCTTACTGACCAGAAACACATAAGCTGTTACCATTCTGTTATCTGATGCTGATAATGTTTAAACCTGGAATAAATACTGTGTTTTAAGAGGACACTGAATTCCATCTTCTCTTTCAGTTATACTTTGGGGTTGCTTTGCAGCATCTGGCACAGTGTGTCTTAAATTTGTGCAGGGTACAATTAAATCTCAAGACTACCAAAGCATTCTGGAGCAAAATGTGCTGCCCAGAGTCTCTGTTGCATACCATGGGCCCTCCAAAACACACGGCTAAAACCATTCAAAAATGGCTAAAAGCAAAGCATATGACTATTCTAAAGTGTCCTTCTATGAGCCCTAATCTAAATTCTAGTGAACTTCTGTAGAAAGAGCTCAAACAGGCAGTCTGAAGCAGTTTGCTCATAAGGAGTGGGCGAAAATATCTATGAAAAGGTGCAGAAGTTACAAAAGTTGTTTGCTTGCAGTAATAGTCTCTAAAGGTTGTGCAACAAGATATTAACTTAAGAGTACCATTATTTTTGTGGAGGCCAGTTTCATTTCTTTGTTTTTTAAAATTTTTCGACTGAACCACAATTTAATGTCTTAATTTTAATAATTGGGTTTAAAGGGGTTGTCTCACTACATCAATTCATCTTACCTCAGTCCTGTTTTCTTGGTTTCATTTTGAATTCAGGGGCGTGTTTACTGGCTTAAACTAGGCTGCAATAGAAGCCAGGTCTGTAGCTATAGCAACCAGTGCTTGCACCCTATCAGGAGAGACTGAACAGGTCTGTAGCTATAGCGACCTGAGGAGCTGATGCAGCCCATACAAGAGGGGACACTGTTAATGGACATATATTGCAAAGTGACTTGTTTTTGCAAGATCTTTAACATAAAAAGCAATCCTTGTAGCGAGACAACCCCTTTAATTACATTAAAATGTTTTACTACTTTTGTCAGTTACAAGTAATTTTGATGACTACTGTGTTTTTTTTCTTAAATATAAATTGATACCAACAATTTTGTCCATGTATGTGCAGTAGAAACCTATGATTCATAATGCAGAATGGTTACACAGGTTGAAAGAAAGTACATGTCTGTTTCATTTAAAGAGGACATGTCAGCTCTCATCAAGTCTTTTTTTGTTTTCTCTATAAAACAAGTTATAATTAATCTTTTTGTAAAATTCTATATTGTGCTGTTTCTCCATTATTGCTCCAAGAAATATACAGTATGAATACATTGACAATATGATGTTACTACTCCCCTTGTCAAGTAGTGTGTCCCTAAGCATTCTGGCATGCCAAGTCTCTTCCATTCCAGCAAAAGAAGTATGGCAGTTTTGGTAGTTTTCCAATTCTAGACAAATTTATTTAAAATGGACCTGTCATAAAATTATGCTGCCCAAAAAGCACAAATGGCCTTAAATTATAGTGCTGTTAGCATAATAAGAGTTATCATTGGTTGTAAAAAAAAATATACCCCTTGAACTGTTCCTCAATTCTAAATGTTAGAGCCACAATTTTAAATGTATTTTACTGATGTTTTATATGATAGAGCAACACAAAGTAGCAAGCATGTGTGAAGTGTAAAGAAAATGAATATGTGCTTTTCCAAATTTTTCCAAATATGTATTTAGCCTCTTGCTTTCTGATACCACTAAGTAAAATCCAGTGTTACCAATTGCCTTTAGAAGACACCTGATAAACAAGTAGACAACATCTGTATGCAATGTATTCTCTGAATAACTACAGCTGTTTTGTGAAGGCCTCAGAGATTTGTTATAGAACTTTAGTAAAGAAACTTCACAATGAAAGCCAAGAAATATGACAGACAGCTCAAAGATAAAGTTGTGTCAAAATACATTTCAGGGTCAGGTTCTTTTTTTTTTAATTGTGTGTACTATGATTAAGGACCTCATGGGGTCAGAAACATGTAAGCCAAGGTGTATGCCCCACTGTTCAGTATCTTTTTGTCTGTCTGACCATTTGCTTGGATATTTTGTGAAGAATCTTTTTATGTACTATAATTAAGGACCTCATGGGGTCCTAAACATGTAAGCCAAGGTGAACGCCCCACTGTTCAGTATCTTCTAGTCTGTCTGACCATTTGCTTGGGTATTTTGAGAAGAATCTTTTAAGAAATTGCAATAAAAATCAGTTTTATGTACCTATGCTAGTTGTATCATTCTATTATGTTAAAAAAAAATTACATAAGCTCTGAGCATCTCATGAAGCACTGTCAATCCATCAATCATAAATGGAAGGAGTATGGCACAACTGCTAACCTAATAAAACATGGCAGTCCACCTAAACTGACAGCCCAGAAAAGGAGAACACTTATTAGAGAAACAACCAAGAGCCCCAGGCTCACTCTGGAAGAGCTGTAGGATCCACAGCTCAGGTGGGAGAATCTGTCTACAGGACAAGTATTAGTTGTGTACGCCACAAATCTGGCCTTTATGGAAGAGTGGCAAGAAGGAAAGGGCTTTTTGAATGCAAACCATAAAAGTGCCATTTACAGTTTGCAAAATACTATGTAGGACAAACAGCAAGCATCTGGAATAAGGTATTATGGTCAGATGAGACCATAATTTTACTTTTGTAAACACATTATTCCCATTGTGAAGCATTGTGGGAGCAGCATCATGCTGGGGGTAGGCATTAATAATAATAATAATAATAATACTTTATTTATATAGCGCCAACATATTCCGCAGCACTTTACAAATTCAAGGGTAAATATACAGACATTACACATTAAAATTACTTACAAAGGAGACACATGGTGTGAGGGCCCTGCTCGTGAGAGCTTACAATCTATTAGGGTGTATGGGTGAAACATACGGTAAGAAGTGCCAAGTTTACAATGGTCCGGCCATGTTTCATAAATAGGGGGTGGTTTACATGAAAAATGGATGAACCTGCCACCCAGACTGTACATCTATATACAGATAAGTGCCTGTGAGTGCCCTAGTGTAGGGAGTGACAAATGTGTGTGATAGCAGTTAGGGATCTTGGTGGGCCAGACCGAGAAGATGTATTTTCAGGGCCCTCTTAAAACTGTGAGGGTTGTGAATGTGCCTGATCGCCCGCGGTAGCATATTCCAGAGAATTGGTGCCGCACGTGTGAAATCTTGTAGGCGGGCATGAGAGGTTCGGATGATTGATGAGTGTAACCTGATATCAGCAGCAGAGCGGAGAGAGCGGGTCGGGTGGTAGACAGAGACGAGGGAGGTGATGTAGGGGGGTGCAGCGTTGTGGAGAGCTTTATGGGTGAGAGTGATGAGTTTATACTGTATCCTGTACTGGATGGGCAACCAGTGCAGTGACTGACACAGGGTAGAGGCGTCAGTATAGTGGCTGGAGAGAAAGATGAGTCTGGCTGTTGCATTCAGGACAGATTGGAGAGGGGAGAGTGCGCAGAGAGGGAGACCGATAAGCAAGGAGTTACAGTAGTCAAGACGAGAAAGAATAAGAACAGTAATGAGAGTTTGAGTTGTTTCCACAGTGAGAAATGGACGGATTCTGGAGATATTCTTCAGGTGCAGGTGACAGGAGCGGGCAAGGGATTGGATATATGGGGTGAAGGTCAGATCAGAATCTAATATAACCCCAAGACAGCGGGCTGCTGCCTATCTCCTAGGCAGCAGGCCCGCTGTCTTGGGGTTATATTAGATTCTGGTGGTGCCACATACAGAAACAGAAATAGCAGGGTGGGGTTGGTTAGTAGATGGCGGAAAGACAAGAAGTTCAGTCTTAGTGAGGTTTAGTTTCAGATGGAGAGAGGACATGATGTCAGAGACAGCGGACAGACAGTCACTGGTGTTTTGTAGCAGGGCTGGAGTGATGTCACGGGAGGAGGTATATAATTGGGTGTCATCCGCATAGAGATGGTACTGGACGCCAAACCTACTGATGGTTTGTCCAATGGGGGCTGTATACAATGAAAAGAGGAGAGGACCTAGAACTGATCCCTGAGGAACTCCAACAGCAAGAGGTAGAGGAGAGGAGGTTGAACCGGAAAATGAGACACTGAAGGAGCGGTCAGAGAGGTAGGACGAGAACCAAGCGAGAGCGGTGTCCGGGAGGCCAATGGTGCTGAGCATGGTGAGGAGAAGTTGGTGATCAACACTGTCAAATGCTGCAGAGAGATCCAGGAGAAGCAGCAAGGAGTAGTTTCCCTGAGATTTTGCTGCTAGGAGGTCATTTGAGACTTTAACTAAGGCAGTTTCCGTGGAGTGTAGGGTGCGGAATCCTGATTGCAGAGGGTCAAGAAGAGAGTTAGTAGAGAGATAGCGGATTAGGCGAGAGTAGACCAAGCGTTCCAGGAGTTTAGAGATGAAGGGCAGGTTAGAGACTGGTCGTAGTTGGCAGCACAGGATGGTTCCAGAGAGGGCTTGCTTCATCAGGGACTGGGAAACTGGTTAGAGTTGATGGGAAGATGGATGGAGCGATACAGAGCAATCCTGGAGGAAAACCTGTTAGAGGCTGCAAAAGATTTGAGACTGGGGCATAGGTTCACCTTCCAGCAGGACAATGACCCTAAACATACAATGAAAGCTACAATGGAATGGTTTATATAATGAGCGGCAAGGGTGGTGATAAAGGAAAGGAAGGGAGTAGTTGTTACTCAGCCATTGTCACGGTGGCATCACTCATCAACCCTCTCATGCCGCTCTGGTATGCATTACAGTAAAGGGGGGATCTGCAGCACATTCAATGATGGTGGTTGTAGTACTCACCCTCTATTGTGTGATGTTGCTGTGAGCTGCCCATGATGTTAAGTGCAGGAAGCAGGAGAGCAGACAGAGAGTTAAAGATGTAAAGCCGTGACTTGTCCTTTTATTTCTCAGTGAGCTGTTCAACACAGAATTCCTTAACCAAGTAGTAAAGAATGTAAGCGGCACTCACCAATCTTCTTCTTTGTAAAGATTTATTATAAACACTCACGTTACATGGGAAACAAGCACATCCACCTCAGCCTACAGCCGTTTCGCGCACTGACTAGCGCTTTCTAAAGGCATGATGGGGGGAAGCAAATCCATGCCTTTAACACTCCCAAAGTACCCTTCCCCTGTGGTAAAAATTCCCCAAAATGTGACATCATCAAAAAAATTTTAAAAAAAAACACAGACAAGTCTTTTCTGTTTTAAACCTGAGGTCCAAGTGCCTCTTTTTTCAGTATCCACTTTGTTCTGTTGTAGGAGTCTAGTTGTCTTCTACAAAAACCCCTGCTGATGTTATAGTTCAATACCTAAAAAATGAATTACTGAGGGCGCTCCCGTGTTCATTACATATTGGTTAATAAGAGTGGAATCCTTTCCCGTTTTAATGAATGATGTGTTTTTTATCCTTTTTAAGTGGTCTGAGGGTTTTTCGATTAGTGCGATTACATGTGCACCAAATAGATATTTATACTAGTTGGGTTTTTGCATGTCTAAAAATCCTTAACTATGGTTTATGGGCTAGAAAAATTATTTTATCTTTAAATTTTTTTTGAGCAAAATTTCAGTTACCGCAGCTATGGTTTCCATTTGGGATACAACTTTGAACCAATTTCCTTCCTTATTTCCCAAATTTTATGTTTCCCAAAATTTGTCTCGTGTTTTTTTACACCTCCAAAACATTTTAAGGGGGGAGTGTCACTTTTTTCCCCCTAAAACTTCCGCTTCAAAATTATCCCAAATGTTTTTGATCGAATTTTTCCCCGTTTGATAAATTGTATATTCAAAAAAAAAAACAAATTATCACTTCTTTTTTTTTACTTTTTTAAAAAAACAATTTTTCCCATCTTGATGTATTGTTTTTGAAAACTGAGTATCTCTTTCATGTATCCTCTCTGTCGCAATCTTTCCTTTAAATTCAATATTTTTCCCCAAAAACCCCCATATTATGTTGTTAGTCTCTTTAAAAAAATTGCATATGGGAGAGATTTTTTACAATGTTGGATGAAAACTTTCCATTGAAAAACAGTGAATTCGTTGGTTTGGTTTTTATACCTTTTGTTTTATACCAAAATCTGTAATTCGATTTCAAATGAGAAAACATACCTTACCCCCAAAGTTTTTGTAAATGCCATATTATTCTTGTTGTTAATATATTTAAATGAAGTCTTTAAATTCAATTTCGTTACCTGACATTTTAATCAACCATCGTCGATAAATCTGGGGCCCAAAAGTGTTTAATATTTTGCATAGGGTTTTTTATGTATAAAGTTTGCTTCCATATCCCCAAAAAGATTTTGGGGCCGGGTCGGCGTCCGGGTCCCCAGGGCGGTCCCCGGTTACATTGATGTCCATTGTTTCCCAAACAAAATGCTTATTTTCCAAAAAATTTTTAACAATTAATAGATATTCAATTGTGCATCCCCTTTAGATTCTCCAAAATGATTTCATTGCTTGATGCCACCCTCATGTGCAAAAAAAGGGTGTAAGATGAAACATCAAGGGTTGCAGACTGTACCCGTATCCCCCTGGAAAATTTTTAATGTTGCAACAAGTTTTTGTGTGAGAAAAACAAAGGGACATTTTTCAAAAAGGGGTCTTAACCCCCAATTAAAAATACTTGAAATGGGTTCAGTGATGGAACCAATGCACCTATATGGGGACCGGGGTGTTGCAAATCTTTATGGACTTTGGTAAAATTTTCCTTTGGACGAAAAAACTTTTGTTGGGGAAAAATTTCCCTAAAAATTGTTGGGAGATGAACTTACAATATTCCTTTGTTATAATATCTTCAATTGCCCCTTAAAGTTTCTGTTGGGTCCTTTGTAACTTTCGTTGTCACCCCTATATCGAGCTGTTTTGGCCTTCTACAAAATTTTTTTTATTATAATTAAAAATTTTTCCCCCCCTTGTCAGGGGTTTTAATAATTTTTCTTGGTTTTTAACTTCTCCAATGATGTCTTCTTCAGCCCCCAGATTATATTCCAAACTAGGATATTTAATGTTTTCTATCTCTCAGTACGCTCATGAAAAAAGAGGGGAGAGTGAGCCCGGTGAAAAGGGGGAAAAAAATCTGATTTAAAACCTCCTCTGAATCTTTCCTTCTGCTACCTCAGTAGGGGTTTCTTCAGAAAATCAAAAAGACCCTTTGCTATTGAGATCTTGTTAGACATATTAGTCCCCATTGTAAAACCCTGCCCTTTACATTAGTAGGTATTCCCCTGCCATATATCCCCAGATTACCGTTTTATTTTTAAAAAAATCTTGTTAAATTAATTTTTCTCAAAGATTTGCTTAAGTCTATTTGGAATTTGTTTTAATCAAAAGGATGTGAAATAAAAAATTTAACCCTTAGCTAAAAGGGGTTTTGTCTACCTTGTTAGTTCCAAATCAGAAATATTTATGACATTGGTTTTTCCTCCTTATTGCTGCTTGTGGGGAAATTTGGAGGAGAGGATACTCTAATCTCCAAGAGACCGTTCCCCTTTGGGACCGCCCCCTTTTTTAAAGGGGAAAATTGTTCTTCTTTCGACCCCCTCCCCGGGGGATTTGGCCTAAAGGGGAATTTTTATGATGTGGCTTGATTTCTTGTGCATTGTCCGCATCTTGTACTTCCATTCCCCTTCCATTGTGTGGAATCTGAACAGAATCGTTGTCCAGTAATTTCCCTTTTTTTTTTAAAAATGGGCACGATCTCTTCATGTTCTCTTGGCTTTGTCTTAAAGCCTGTTTTCCGTTGTTGTTGTTTCCCTGAGAACACTCTTCTTGCTCAAAGTTATTTTGTCCCGGACAAATTTATCTTTTTTCTTTTTTTTTTTCTCATTTTGAAAAGGTATAACGACTTTATTTTCTTCAGGGGAAAAAATTTTGCCATTGTGATTCGTCAAACGCGTTTTTTGTTCTCCCTTTCGTCTCAAAATTTTGAACATATCTGATATATTCTTTTATAGCCCCTTTTCAAACCGGTGAGTTTTAAATTTTGGGAAAGTTCGATTTTTGCTTGTTTCCTGGAACGAATTCCACATCATCTTGATATTGTGAAAATCTTTAAAAAACAGAGACCTCTTGGAGACCCTTCACTCTCACAAAAGATTCCGCGTTTTATTGTCCAAAAAAAAGGACTTTCCTTTTTAGCAGGGTTAATATTCTAAATCCAAATTGCGAGTACTCAATACTTTAATTTCATTTGGTGTTGAACTGCGCAAAAAAATGCTTATTCTTCCCTTCCTGTATTCACAGTGTTACGAGGTTGCTTGTGCAATATCTTAAACGGGATTTTGTTTTTCCCTTATTAAATAGTGAATAGTGGTGTCAAGCCTTCAATGAATTGATTTTAATGCAACAAGAGTCAGGTAATCGGTGGCCCGACCCATGTTCACTCCCTTGATTTTGTTTTTCATAAAAAACCCAGCATAAAATTTCCAATTTCAGTGGTCCAGCTTAAATAGAAAATCCCAATGATTATCCAAATAGTAAAGAATGTAAGGGCCCTTAAATGCAAAATCCCCCCTTTAAATCGTTTAGGGGTGTAAAAAATTTCGAGACAAATGGTAAACAGTAATTTGGGAAAAAGGAAGGTTTGGTTGCAAAGTTGTTCCCCCTGGAAAAACCCTAGTGCGGTAACGTTTTATGCTCAAAAAAAGTGAAAGATTTAAAAAATTTTTCTAGGTCCCCTAAAACATAGTTAGGTTTTATGAAATGCAAAACAACTTTTTAGTATATGTATTTGGTGCCAAAAGTAATCTATTATCGGAAAGGGACCATCAGGGCCACTGTATAAAAGGGGTAAAAAACACAAACTTTTGTTAAAAAGGGAAAGGGTTCCCCGTCTTATTAACCCCTATATGTAATGAACCGGGGGGCACCTAGTAATTTGTTTTGCAGGATTGAAGTTAATCAGCAGGGGTTTTTGTAGATAGACATACTAGACTCTTACAAGCAGAATCAAAGTGGATACTGAAAACAGAGGACTTGGGCCTCTAGGTTTAAATGCAGAAATGCTTTCTGTGTTTTTAAATGTTTTTTGTGTTTGTGACATTTTGGGGAATTTGTTCCAGCAGGGGAAGGGTATTTGGGGTTTAAGAGGATGGATTTGTTCCTCCCGTCATCCTTTAGAAAGCGCTAGTCAGTGCGCGAAAAAAGGCCGTAGGGGGGGTGGATGGCTTTTTTCCCCTGTAAGGAGGTTTTTAATAAATTTTACAAAAAAAGAAGATTGGTGGTGCGCTTAATTCTTTACTACTTGGAAATCATTGGACTTTTTTTTTTGAAAACGGCCCCCCTGAAATTGGATATAGTGCTGGGTTGTTTTATGAGAATAAACTACGTGGAAATCCCCAAAAAGATTTATGCTATCTATATACATGAAAAAATTTTTAGACTTGGGTTTAATTTTTGATGAAAGATGTTTAAGTGCCCCCCGATTTCAACGTGATTCAAATCGGGGAGTCCTATCCTATCTTTACCCCTCAATCGGCCAAACAGGCCCCCCGCTGGGTCAAACCGACCTCCATTATTTGAGAGAAAAAATAAAAAAAAACCCAAACCCGCAAAACTGCCCTTCTTAGCAGGGCCCGTGAGAGTGGGGGGGACAGAAACACAAAATGGAGCACCCTTCCTTTCCATCTAGGTTTAAAATCAATGTACACCAGTATAACGTATGTTTCTGCACACAAAAACATTTCTGAAAAAACGTATGCCAACCTGGGTGCCACTGGCAGGGCTGCGGCACACATGTAATTATACATGTCCGCACACAGACCGCCGCCAGCGGCACATTTCTGCAAAAAGGGCAATACACTACGTGGAAATCCCTACGCGGTCTGTGTGCGTACATGTATAATTACATGTGTGCCGCAGCCCTGCCAGTGGCACCCAGGTTTGCATACGTTTTTTCAGAAATGTTTTTGTGTGCAGAAACATACGTTATACTTGGTGTACATTGATTTTAACCTAGATGGAAAGGAAGGGGTGCTTCCATTTTGTGTTTCTGTCCCCGCCCACTCTCACAGGCTGTCATAAGAAGGGCAGCTTTGCAGGTTGGGTGTTTTTTATTTTTTCTCTCTGAATAATGGAGGTCGGTTGACCCAGCGGGAGGCCTGATTGGCTCGATTGAGAGGTAAAGATAGGATAGGACTGCCCGATTTGGGATCGCGTTGAAAGTCGTGGGCAGCTTAAACATCTTTTGATCAAAATATGTGAACCGAGAGTCTCAAAGTTTTTTCATGTATGATAGATAGCATAAATGCTTCTTTAGGGATTTCCACGTAGTGTATTGCCCTTTTTGCAGAAATGTGCCGCTGGCGGCGGTCTGTGTGCGTACATGTATAATTACATGTGTGCCGCAGCCCTGCCAGTGGCACCCAGGTTTGCATACGTTTTTTCAGAAATGTTTTTGTGTGCAGAAACATACGTTATACTTGGTGTACATTGATTTTAACCTAGATGGATAGGAAGGGGTGCTTCCATTTTTGTGTTTCTGTCCCCGCCACTCTCACAAGGCTGTCATAAGAAGGGCAGCTTTGCAGGTTGGGTGTTTTTTATTTTTTCTCTCTGAATAATGGAGGTCGGTTGACCCAGCGGGAGGCCTGATTGGCTCGATTGAGAGGTAAAGATAGGATAGGACTGCCCGATTTGAGATCACGTTGAAAGTCGTGGGCAGCTTAAACATCTTTTGATCAAATATGTGAACCGAGAGTTTCAAAGTTTTTTCATGTATGATAGATAGCATAAATGCTTCTTTAGGGATTTCCACGTAGTGTATTGCCCTTTTTGCAGAAATGTGCCGCTGGCGGCGGTCTGTGTGCGTAACATGTATAATTACATGTGTGCCGCAGCCTGCCAGTGGCACCCAGGTTTGATACGTTTTTTTCAGAAATGTTTTTTTGTGCAGAAAACATACGCTATACTTGGTGTACATTGATTTTAACCTAGATGGAAAGGAAGGGGTGCTTCCATTTTGTGTTTCTGTCCCCGCCCACTCTCACAGGCTGTCATAAGAAGGGCAGCTTTGCAGGTTGGGTGTTTTTTATTTTTTCTCTCTGAATAATGGAGGTCGGTTGACCCAGCGGGAGGCCTGATTGGCTCGATTGAGAGGTAAAGATAGGATAGGACTGCCCGATTTGAGATCACGTTGAAAGTCGTGGGCAGCTTAAACATCTTTTGATCAAAATATGTGAACCGAGAGTCTCAAAGTTTTTTCAGGGTTGTTTTATGAGACACTAAATCATATGGAGTGAATCATGGGTGTCGGTGCCGCCTGATTACCTTGAGCTCTTGTTACAGAATTCCTTAAATCTGTCAGTTCCAATCATTTTTCATCTTGAGAATGCACCAGCAGCAGGAGTCACTTAGGAATACAAGCATAAACTAAAAGGAGTAAACGGAGTATAAACCAGGAGAACCATTGATCCACTACTTTCCTTCATTAATCATATACTACAAGGAGTTTTTCTTACCCTAGGAGAACTGAATGTGGTTAGATGAGCAAGGTCAGAGGCACCTTTCTGGACATCATTTGAGTTGCAGGCCAGCGTGGGACGGACTATTGCAATACCTCTCATTACTGAACAACTCCATACTATCTGGCTACAGCTTCACTCTAAAGATTTCTTAAAGTCTATTTTCAGTGGAATCTGTGGTTGGGAAATAGAACTTGGGCCTGACAGCTGCAGTCTGAAAGGTACCTAAGCTGAAAGGTATTAAGTCACACTCTCCATCCTGTCTTCGGCTTATCTCTTTAGAACCAGAGACAAACATTGATCTCAACAACCATAAGAACTAAGACTAATTACACTAGAGCCAATTTATTACCTATCTCTCTACCCCTTCCTTACAGTAACCATAGCAACTACTGTCTTCTGCTGCTGAGGGGAACTTTACATGCCTCAGGGGGGCTGAATACATATGGACACAATAATTTACAGTTTCTTATTTGCTAAAATTTGGAAAAGTACATATCATTTTCTTTATACTTCACAAATACTTGCTACTTTGAGTAGCTCTATCACATAAAATATCAATAAAATATATTTAAGTTTGTTGCTGTCATGTTTGAAAATGAGGAACAGTTCAAGGGGTAGGAAGACGTTTGCAACCCACTGTATTTAAGAACTCTGGTGACTAATAGCTATTTTATAATATATTACAGTATAGAAGGCTGACAGTGCCTCTTTAAAGCTGTTCATATTTTCATCTTTTCATAAATGCCTTGTTTTTGAAAAGATGAAAAAGATTATTGTTTATGAGATTTCCTGATAAAAAAAAAGGTAATAGGTCTGTGACAAAATTGCTCGAGCTAGTAGTCATGAGTTCAAATCCAATGAAGTGCAACAAGATCACAGTTCATGCCGCAGTCCGTGCCTTGGACTGCGATTGTGTCCGTGATCCACTTGTGTCCCATGTGCCTGTACCTGTGCCAGCGCCGCCAGATTAAACTCACCTGTCTTCTTTCCTGCTCTATTGCATAATCCTGAATGCACCTGTCCTCTTTGACTTCCTGTGCTTGCGTGCACACTTCTTAGGGCGCGTGTGTGGCAGCTCTTGGTAATTTAAAGGGACAGTTCCTAATTACCTGTTCAATGACCTATGACCTCCTGTGATATAAGGAACTTCCTGATTCTGCTCCAGCTCAGTTCGTTGTTGTACTTCAGTGATCTTGACCCCTGTCTGCTGTGTAGTAGCTGCTTCCAGTATTACCTGCATTAACTCCTGGTTTACCAGTGCTTTATACTACTGCGTTTCCTGCTGCTGTACAAGTCTATTATATATGATTCCCTGCTATCATTTGACATTGTACTTGTCCATTACCTGTCTGGGACTCTGTTACCTCCATATGACTATTCCTGCAGTTACCCATCACCTCTTCCTATACCTGCTGTCCTACGTCCAGCACTTCAGCTGCTACCACTAGTAGCCATGTCAGGGGTAGCGGCCTGGGGGTTCCCTGCAGCTAAGCTCATCCAGCGTTGCGGTGGGCTCCGGTGAAGAGTGGGGGCCTCTTAGCTTCCGCTCCCTTAGGTGGTCTCCACTTTTACCATCTATGCTCGTGGTGGCCCAGAGGATCCAAATTACCTGGCTACTAGAACAATTATAGCAATTTAAATAAGTAATAAAAACTCTATCAAAATCTACGGTGATCCACAATCATTATTATTTAATAAAACATGAAAGAGTCCAAAGTGGTTGCACAGTAAATACACTTCTAACTCCAAGGGGTTCTCAGTTTGTAATATAAACTTAAAATATCTGGGCATTACAATATTAACATAATGCGGTATTACAGGCCAATATTTAGAGTGAAGGCATGGGTCGGGAGACAAATACTTTTGAGTTGACAATATGCCTTGTTTAAGTCTGTATTGATCCCAAAATCAGTATGTTGTGTAAAACTGCCTGGTGTGCGTCGACCCAAAATCCTACACAAATATAAATTTAATACTTGGAAATAAAATTTGGAATGTGTGGAAAAGACGGATTAGTGGAAAAATTGTGAGGGGATACAGGAAAGGGAAGCCTGGCAATACATAGTCATTAGTTATCTTAAAGGTTGGGGAACTAAATTTACTTTAAATGAAATAGGTTTTACAATCTGTGTCCTTTGAAGACCTCTTAGCTGCACTAGAGACAGAGTGAATGGTAAATTCTGGTATTCCAAAGTGTTATAATACAGAAAATAAAGAATTCTTATGAGACATCTGTTAAGAATTGGTTCATATATACAGTGGAGTCCAATCTAGGATAATATAGGATTACATGAACGTTAAAAGGCTTTGAGGATTGAATGAATAAGGGGATTAGGTACATCTAAGATATACTTATGAACAGCAAGCTCAAATCCAGTGAAACTCTTGTACAGGAATTTAAAGTAGAGGACAGTGTGGTTTATATAGATACAGTAGATAGAATCAAAAAAGAAACAGGTCAAAAATGTCATAGTTTATTATCAAATGAATATATCACAAGTATAAAAATAGATGGAAGATATTGTGACACTCCAAAAAGAATCCTTACACTGTAGGAACCACCCAAAGATAAATCCATTACATTTATGTTTCATAACAATATAGTGTAGATGTCTCACCAAATAACATACACCCCTCACATTGTATTATATTTTTTCTTGGGACAACACTGAAGATATGACACTTTGACACAATAAAAAGTAGTCAGTGCACAACTTGTATAACAGTGTAAATTTGGTGTGCCCTCAAAATAACTCAACACACAGCCATCAATGTCTAAACCGCTGGCAACAAATGTGAGTACACCGTTAAAAGAAAATGTACAAATAGTTCCCAAAGTTTCAATATTTTGTGTGGCCACTGATAGGGCTTGTCCCCATGGCAGGATTTTTGCTTGGATTCACAAACGGTTTTCGGATTTGAAAGCCGTCTATAAACTGATTGCCAACCATTGTGATAGATTTTAATAGAAAATCCGTTCAGTAGTCCTCACTGAACGGATTTTTTGCCAGATGTTTTTTTTACACTGTCGGCAGTCCAAAAAACTTAGAACATGTTCATTCTTCTGCCCAGTTTTCGGGCGGAACATGAATATGTCAGTGGTTGAGGGGGATGGGGAATCCTCAAACCGCGGACAGAGCCTCCCAATAAAATCACGGAAAAGATGTCAAAAAAAGGACAGATTTTTAATCAGAATCCGGCAGTATTTGCATACTGCCATGTGGATGCAGCCTTATTTTCCAGCACTAACTTAACTCTCCTGGGCATAACGACATCACGGAACTAGTGGATGTTCACGACCATGTGTTCTTCCCCTTTCTGTTTAAGATGCCCCACAAATGCTTAATAGGGTTTATGTTTGGGGACATGTTTGACCAGTCTAGCAACTTTACCCTAATTTTATTGAGCAAGACAATGGTGGTCTTGGAGGTGAGTTTGGATTTGTTATCATGTTGGAATATTGCCCTGCGGTCTGGTTTCCAAAGGGAGGGAATCATGCTCTGCTGCACTATGTCACAGTACATGTTTGCAGTATAGAAGCAGGTTAACTACTCATCAACCTTATGTATTGTGGACAGTATTCATTGCTGGACATCCCAAGGAGAATAGAAATAAGAAGTTTTTATTGGAAGACGCGTTTCGTGTATATGAAATGACAAATATAGTGATAACAGAGACACATCCTAATCTCTCCAGTGTAATAAAAGTTATGCATTGTGAACATATGAGAATAGCAATAATTACATTAAATATAAGACATAGCCACAGTCAGCATAATATCAATTAATCAGGTGATTAGAATAGTGTAATTGATCATAGGTGCACAATATATAAATAAAATCAATCAGTGAAAAGAGTCTTCTTACTACCGAAGTACAGTGCATCCTCCCAAGTCATTCACGGTATCCTTTCCCAAAACCGCACACTCGCAATAGAATACTTTCAGTAACTCATCACTATAGAAACCAGATAAGCGTTCTTGTGTGTTAGTTTAACCAATAATGTATTAGATCTCATATACAGGTAAGTATGTATCATAGGGCATGTTAAATGTGATCGGTGAGTAAACAAAACATTCCCTAACGAATGATGCATCTCCTACAAAGAGATCAAAGACCACAACAGCAACACTGCTGGGAATAAGATCTCAATGTGAACCTATAAGAAGAAACACTGGCATTGCCAGGGTAAACATCTCAGGGCAATGGGTCACCAGACATAACCAACGAGGAGCGCATATTTCAAATTTGACAGCGCTCCATACTCCCTATTACACCACTATTATAAATGAATCAGGCCCATATATCACAAGTCTAGAAATAAGAAACAAAAAAAGACATATAATTCTATAGGATTTTATATGCAAAAAGAATAATTAAATCAGAGGAAGATGAGATCCACGTCAAAGCAGGCAAATGAGAGGCATCAAAATCAGCAGATATAGCAACCCATACATAGAATCTAGAGAAAAAAAGGAAAAAAAATTCATATCCAATAAAAATTATAAACACAATCCAATATCAGCAACACTCTACTAGCACTAAAAACATTCAAAGGGAACATAGGAATTATTGGAAAAGCATTTATGCTACTTTAGATACATAAAAATGTGATGTTCTTAGTGTACATTTTTTTATCAAAACTGTATAAGCACACCTGTCGACGTCAAGACCACCTCAATTCAGATGGAAACCTACTCTATAATGTTCCATCTCTTGGTGCCTATTCAAACCTCCACATTTTAGGGAGAGAAGATTCTAGCTACAAGCTACTCTGCATTGATTTAAAAACCTGTGCCGATTGGTGGAGTGCAAAAACCAAATTGGGCAGCTACTTCCCTATACAAACAGTCTAAAAAAAACAAAGTTTGGTCTGCACATCCAAAAAGATTATTTTAGAAAAAATGAGCAGAGCTGCACGCTGGTGTGGCAGTAAAGTACAAACACAATTCAATATCAGCAGCACTCTACTAGCACTAAAAAACAATCAAAGAGAACATAGGAATTTTTGGAAAAGCATTTCTATACATGAAAACTTAAGGTTCTTAGTGTACAGTTTTTGATCAAAACTGTAAAAGCCCACCTGCCAACATTAAGGTGACCTCAATACAGAGGGAAACCTACTCTATGTTTACCTCTCTTGGGGCCTGTTCAGACCTCCACATTTCAGGGAGAGAAAATTCCAGCTACAAGCTACTCTGCATTGATTTGAAAACCTGTGTACATGGGTGGAGTGCAAAAACCAAAGTGGGGACAGCCACTCCGCCCAAAAAATGATTAGTATATGGAGATAGAAATAAAGATAAAATAATATCAAAGCACCATATGTGCAAAGATATCCCTCAAAGGCAATAGCAAAAAAGACTCAGGGGTGAGTAATTAGACATGTATATATACGACCGATTACTGTATATACACACTAAGTACTGTATTCAACTTGTGTATTCACCCCAATTCTTTACATTTGAGGATCAAAATACAATCCCCTCCCCATTTCAGCTTTGGAACATGGTTTATGATCCAAAATTTAATTCACCAATCCTATGTTGAAATTCACAGAAGCATCTGAAAACAGTTAGCTCTACATTGCCCATACATATCGTAGATTTATGTTTAACGATACTCATGGTGCATTCCTGGGTAGTCTCACCCACATACAAAAACCCACATAGACACTTCAGAATATAAAGGACAAAACTACTATGACATGTCAAAAGATATTTGATCTTATATTTTTTAATAAAGGATGTACAAACATCTCACCTTTAATAAGGTGTCTACAACATTGACAGGGAAGGCAGGGAAAACAACCTGCCCTACTGATACCAAAAGGAATAGCTAGATGCTGTATCTCAACCTTTGGTTCAGTGGAAACCAACAGATCCCTAAGGTTGTTAGTTCTCCTGAAAGCCAACCTGCATGTAAAAATTAAACTTTGAAAATCTGCAGAAAATTATTTTTAAACATATGCCATTCTTTTCTGACTAAAGATGACAAATTTTATGAGACACATTAATGTAGCCAAGGCCATATTTTCTATTATTCCCCAGAGTGGGCAGCAGGGATTGGAGGGGAGTGGTAAGGGGTTGTAGCGCCGGCCCTCCATTTACATTGGTGGCAGCGACATCTGCTGTTAAATTGTTGGCAACGGCATCTGCTCTTATATTGGTGGCAACTGCTATAAAGCAGCGATAGAGAAAGTTAGGTGTCGGATTTCCCTACCACCGCTTCCTTGTGACAGTATCAGCATAGGATTTATGCTGATGCTATCAGCTCAGTGGCCTGGTCCCGGTGCACTACTGGGAAAGGAGAGACAGGAGCAGCGCTGCTCCTTCCTCTCTCCCCAGCAGTGCGCGCCACTGAAGAGAGGAGCTGCCAGGAACAGTGAGAGAGCTGCAGCAATGTCCCTCCCACTCTCTTCACCAGTACACTGATGACAGTGAAGAGCTGAAGACTTCCCGGCCCCCTGTTCTTCAAGACAAGAAAGTGATTGGGGGTGGAGGGTTTGTGTTAGGAAGGGAGAGAGTAAAGAGATGTGGAGTGTTAGAAAGGGGTGAGACGCATGGGGGGTTATGAGGTAGGGAGAGGCAAATGGAGAGTTAGGAGGCGGGAGAGGATGAAAGCCATATGGGGTGTTAGGAGTGGGGAGTGGGTGAAAGACATATGGGGTGTTTGGCGTGGGGATTGGGTGAATGACATATGGGGTGTTAGGAAGAAGACTTTACATGTGGGGTGTTTGGTGGATGTGGGGCAGAGAGATGTGGGGTGTTAGGAGGGGGGATGAGGTGATAGACATGTGGGATGTTTGAAGGGGAGAGTGGGTGAGAGACATGTGGGGTGTTAGGAAAGGGAGAGGAGAGAGACATGTGTGGTGTTAGGAAGCCTATCTTGTGTTATACTACCTGCTGGACCTTGGTATCTAAACCTATCCTGTGTTACACTACCTGACGGCCCTGTGTACCTAAGCCTATCCTGTGTTATACTACGTGATGGCCCTGTGTATCTAAGCCTATCCTTTGTTATACTACCTGATGTCCTTGTGTATCTAAGCCTATCATGTGTTATATTACCTGATGGTCCTGTGTGTCTAAGCCTATCTTGTGTCATACTATCTGCTGGACCTGGGTATCTAAGTCTATCCTGTGTTATACTACCTGCTGGACCTAGGTATCTAAGCCTATCATGTGTTATACTGTCTGCTGGACCTGGTCATCTAAACCTATCCTGTGTTATACTACCTGCTGGACCTGGGTTTCTGAGCCTATCATGTGTTACACTTCCTTCTGGACCAGGGTATCTAAACCTCCTCATGTGTATACTACCTGCTGGAACTGGGTAACTAACACTATCATGTCTGATACTATTTGCTGAACCTGTGTATCTTAGCCTATCATGTGTGATACTGTCTGCTGGACCCGGGTATCTAAGCCTCTGAGGTACTATCTATGAGCTAGTGTATCTAATAATGTGTAATACTATCTGCTAGACAGGTGTTTATAATCCTATCATGTGTTATACTCTTGCTTATTTGGGTTTTTCAAGCCTTCATTTTTTATACTGTTGTTGGCCCTGTATCCAGGCTGCATGTGTGATGCTGTCTGCTAGACCTGTGTATCTAAGCTCCTGAGGTATTTTCTATGAGTTAGTGTTTAATATCGTTGTATTTTTGCCTTAGAAGGTTTTTAATAAGTTTTTCATAGTGATACACAGATGGACTATGGTCTAAGCCTTCATGGTTAGGGGAATTCAGTGATGTCTTGGGGAAAATGCGAGGGTACTGTGTACCGCTATATGCTGGGTGCTTTAGAAACACGCACAGGACAGTGCATACTTCTAACACTGTGTATGCCGGCTCCCATAGACTTTCACATGTCACTTTTCTCTCCCAGCGCGTAGTACATGTTGGTGAAAAGAGGGGAAAACCATAGCTCTCTGAGATTGAAATTACTGTATTTGCAGGTTTTTACAACGGACATATTGCAGCACAATTATGCCCTGAAATACATCCCGCAAATACGCTGTGTGAACATATAGTGTCTGCTGGACCTGTGTATCTAAGTGTACGAGGAACCAGTGTATCTAATCATGTGTGATACTCTTGCGGATCTGGGTTTAAACTATCAGGAATTGTTACTAAACTATTTTTTGTGTGTTTACTGGTAATTTTTATCTAAGGCTATGATTTTGTACGAAAAAACAAAAAGGAAGAAAAGACGGCTTTTAGTGTAGTTTGTCTGGAAAAAAAGGGGTTTACATTGGTCGTGTCCCATAACCTAAAATTTGTTGTGCAATGTTGGAGGTCCCAAACTGCCCCAGAACATATGATAGGTCAGTCACAGCAGCCCCCTCGTTTCCCTTTGGCCCCAAGATTGGAGTGGTGGAAGATATTAATAATATAGTAAAAATCAAAATTAACTATAGTGGAAAAAGGGGGGGAAAAGGGGATTATGCATAGACTTTTAAATTTTAAGGTAATTTTTAACAGAAAGAAGGACTCTGCGTTTCTCGCTTGATAGCGTTTCTAGGTCTATATAGGCTGTATGGCCCTGATTAAACGCTATTGTGGAAAGTATAGTCCCCTCTTTTGTATTAATAAAAGTACCTTATACATATAAAGTCTACCCCCTGCGCCATAATTCCCTCTTTTCCCATTATCGCATATACTTTAGTTTTTGATTTTTTTATATTAAGGTATGATTGTGTTCTGTTCGTAGCCCAAACATGATATCATTGCTGGAACATTCTAAACCCCTTTTTGTTTTTCGTTGCTAAGCTGGGTATTAACTTTCATGTATGATACTTGTTTTTGAGCTGGTATTAACCTCTCATGTGGTTATGTTGGCTAAATTAATGTATCTGAAAAATATTTTGATTACTGTCCACTGGCGATCCCTTCCCCCCTCTGAAGCAAGGGGGGGACAACTTTATAGATCTTCAATAATGGAGTTAGTGTACAGTTGGGTGTCTGCGTGGGAAAATGTTAGGTCTGGGGATTTTTTGTTTCCCATACCAAAACGCTTTTTTTTAGGCACTTGTGGAATGAAAAAGGGGACAAAAGGTTTTGGACAAAAAATTTAAGTCAAAACCTAGACAGGTTTTTTCATGGGCCTATGTTTGTATGAGTTGTTATTTGTTTTTTAAATGTGTGGATATATGAATTTCTGAATTTCAAAAAAGAAATTACAGTAATGCCAGCGGCGCTCCGCTCTGCTAACAACAGGCAGTCCTACCTTTGAATGCTCGGGATAGAGGGTCCAGGCGTTCAGAGGCAGGATGCGCTGGGTCCCACAGGTCCTCCCCGCCTGCAGTGAACTGTTATGTTTGAGTGGGGAATTGATTTAACGAAGTTTGGAATTCGTTTAGAATTTTAGGAAAAATTCGGTTCGGAACGGGGTCGAACTTTTTGGGGGACTTCGGGTGAACGATGGTTTCTTTAAAATTTATAAAATGGTGCGAGCACATGGCGCTAATGGGGAAAGATCTGGAGGAAGAAGGGATTGCCGCGACTGGCAGAGGGGGAAGCCAATCAGAGGCCCGGGGGATTTTTTTGAGTACCCCATATAAAGTCCGGGCGCACGTGGGGGCTTACCGTTCACTGTATGATGGGGGAAAGGGGCTGCCCCGGGTGATACTCTTACTGAAAAATTGAAAATTTTTTTAATAGGATTTCTGTGGGGTGTCTCAGTTTTCTCAGAGCTGTTTCTTAATGTTCTATTTTTAATTTTTTGGGGTATTGGACGAAATCCCGTGTGGGTCCACTACAGCTGCATATACATTTAATTCCAAGTGGGATCTAAGCCAGTTCCCCGTTGTATTCATTTAAAGAAAAAAGCGTTTTTACAATTTCAAATACCATTAATTTTTTTGGGGGTGTCAATTTATTGCGCAATTAATCCAGGGGTTAATTAAGGTTGTTTTGCTGGTGTCTGACCCCCAAGAAAAACGTTTTTTCAAGTCAAAATATATAAATTTTTCCCGTGCCCAATTACAAACAAAAATTAAATTACAACTGTATCTCTTGTTGTGTGGCGTAGAAAAAACGCAATTGTAAAAAGCTACAAAGCTACTAGTTTGTGCGGCTCAATTCTTTGGCGCAATTTACATCCAGGGGTTAATTAAGCGTTGTTTTGCTGGTGTGGTGACCCAAGAACTGTCTTTTTCAACCCCAAAAAATATATAAATTTTTCCTGTAGCCTAATTCACAAGCAAAGGTTAATTACAACTGTATCTTTGTTGTGTGGCGTAGAAAACAGCCAATTGTAACACGCTACAAAGCTACTAGTTTGTGGGGCTCAATTCTTAGGCGAAATTTACACCCAGGGGTTAATTAAGCGTTGTTTTGTGGTGTGCTAAACCCCAAAAAACGTCTTTTTCAACGCCAAAGTATAGACTTTTTTCCTGTAGCCTAATTGTTGTCGAAGGTTAATTAACCCTGTTTTTGCTTTAACATTTAGTAAAAAACACAGACTTTTTAAACTAAACATACATGTAAATTTTTCCTGGCATTTTGTGGAGCGCATTTTATATCCATGGGTTACACAGCTTGTTACTGGGTTCATTTGGAGTCAAAACAGGGTGTATATTTATCATATACAGATATCATCATCAAAAAAAGTGTCTGTCATTTTAGAACAAACAGTATGTCAGACAGAGAGGTGGCAGGCTCTGCACCTGCGAGTGGCAGTGGCACAAACATTCCTGGAACAGGCCCAGGTCGCAGCACAGCAAGGGGACGTCGCAGCAGGGGTCACTCGGTGAGGCCACAACTGCCGCTGTCATCTAGCGGCCGTGTGTTGTTCAGCAACCCAAGGGTTCTTGATTGGTTGACTAGGTCATCCTCTTCCTCCCAGATGAATCTGACAACCCAGCCAAGTGTCGGTTGGGAACCTCAGACACAACCCTTAGTTGGCATGGCCCGGGAGCGGGTCAGCGGCCCTCACCTGTCCTCAGCCCGCCTCTGTCCCATCCGGTTCCCTCAGCCAGAGATCTACTATGTGGTCTGGGCTCAGCGCCACTATATAGCGAGGATGAACAATTTGAGGAGGGCAGTCAGCAGCTACTTGGCAGCGAAGAAATGGGGCCAATATCCCCTGCTTCTTGCAGTAGGCGGCAAAGTATAGATGTGGAGAGTGGCATGGGAGGTCATGTTGTGAGAGGTCAGCCTCGGCGCAGCCAGCAAGTGTGTCGTGTGGCCGTGAGTCAGAAAGGATAGCAGCATGTGTGGCGATTGGGAGCCAGCGAGGCCACGGGGTAAAAAAACCGCTTCGCAGGTCAAGGGAAAGTAGCGGCACATGGGCTCAGCGTAGGCAGCGGCGGCAGTAGTCACTCAGTGGGAGCGTTGGCGGTAAATCCGATACTGGCGGTGTGCAGTTCTTTGCTAAGACACGGAGGAACGATATGGGTTATGTAGAATCTGTGGGCAGAAAGTGAAGCGTGGCCAGGGAGCTAACGTTGGCACCACGGCCCTGCGTCAACACATGCAGCGTCACCATCCGGTGGCCTGGGAGAAACGGGGCTCAGATGTGGTGGTCCATCCTGCCGCCGCAGCAACAGCAGCAGCAGCAGCGCCAGTGGCACGCATGCCATTGCAGCCAGTCAAGGCTCCCCACCTCTGCAGAAGGGAGCTGTTTCTCTTTGACATCATCTCCCGGTCCAGATGCTCCTGCTCCTCGCTACTCATGGCGCCAGCAGTCGTTCAGCGAGGCGATTGCAAAGAGACAACAGTATGCGTCCAACCATCCTAAGGTGCAGCAGCTGACCCTGCTCTGTCCAAATTGTTGGTATTGCAGTCCCTCCTTTCCAAATGGTGGACTCTGCACCATTCAGAGAACTAATGGCTTGTGCGAGCCGAGATGGAGAGTTCCAAGCCGTAATTTCTTTTTCAAAAAGGCAGTACCAGCACTTCATAAATATGTAGAACAGAAGGTGGGTCAGTCCTTGAGCTTATTGGTTTGTTCCAAGGTGCACGGCAGCGCGGACGTCTGGAGCTGTAACTACGGTCAGGGCCAGTACATGTCCTTTACGGCCCATGGGTGAATGTGCTTCCTGCCCAGGCACACCAACAACTTGGACAGGAGACGGTGCTTTCTCCTCCACGTTGTCAAACTGCTGCACCTGCGCCAATGTCCGCCTCCTCCTCCTCACCACCACCACCATCTCAGCCTCCACAAGTACTGCTCCATCATACCACATGTGTAGGGCACAGCGGTGTCACGCAGTTCTACACCTGGCTTGCCTCGGCGAACGAAGTCACACAGGGGAGGAACTGCCCCGCGTCATGAAACAAGAAATCTATGTTTTAGCTTTCTCCCCCCAAAACTGCAAATCGGAACCATGGGTGACGGACAAGGGGAAATTTACGGGGTTTGTCTCCCGTTTGCCCCCGAGGGGGGGAGGGTTTCAAATGCGTCCTCTTTGGGCGCAAAGTTTTTTCAATCTGGTTTTTAAAAAGGGTTCCCTTTGAAGTCTTCCCCCGATTTTCAAAACATTTGAAAATGGCCAGGAAACTGTGCATGCACCTTTTTCCATTCTTTCAAAACCCAGGAACACCCCCCTTTGAGTTGCAGCGGCCCAGAACGGCCTCCCCCAACACACCCCTGATATGCGTTGTTTCCCCCCGCGGGAAATTTCCGGGCCTGCCATGTTGGACCGCTTTTTAAAAACGAGAAAGGCCTTTTAACCCGATTTTTTGTTGATCCAGGCGGACAGAAGAAACCCCCCTGTTTTTCTTTGTTTGGCACCCCAATTGGCAGCTAAATTGCGGGGAACACTGCCGTTTTTTGGGAGGCCTTTGAGGAGGCGTTGTTATTTGCCCGTCGCCGGACCTTAGGGGTTGAAAAAACGTCATTTAAAATGCTTCATGTCCTGGATTTTTGAAAAAATTTTCTTTTCGGGGCGGGGGACGGGGAAGACGGGGGCGTTTTACATTCGGGGGCCCAAACCATGAGCCCGGGGGGGAAATAAAATTTGGAGGAGGGGGAGGAGGAGGGGAACTTTGGGGCAGAAGATTGTTGGTAAAATGGTGGATTTTTCCCCAGGGGGCAAGAGAGGAGGAGCGGGCAGCTGGAGGGGTGGAGGGAAGATGAGGAAGACGAGGCGGATGACCCCCAAGCAAATTTTGGGAAAGTATACAGTGGAAATGGGGGCCCGGGGGCCCATCGGAGTCATTTGTGCAGATGGCCCGAGCATGTTTAAATTTGCCGGGGCTAGTGACAGCCCCAAAAGTTTAGCATCCGGCAGAGGGGTGAAATTCGGTTCCACCCTTTGGACCCTCGTTTCCGGTCCAAAATGGGAGCCTTTTTCCCCCGCTATTGAGAGGAAGAAAAAACTCAAATTTCTATAGGGGGGGTCCCTTTAAAAATCAGTTTGGGCCCCTCCTATGGCCCGCATGTCCTCCCCTGCAGTTCTGACCGGGGGGTTCCTCGCGCTCACGAACTACTGCCCACGGTGCTGGGGAGGTGGGGGGGTAGGGCAGAAACCCGGCCCCCTCAGCAGCAACCTAAGTCTGGGGGCACTGATGAGCGCTTTTCCCTTTTCCCCCCCAGTGAGGAGGGCAGTTCACCAAACAGCAGCAGCAGCAGGAGTAGGGGCAGTCCCTGAAAAACCAAAAGGTTTTTTGGCCTTCTTGGAAAAGCACTTTGCCACCCCAGTTAGGAAAATTTCCCTGGTTTTCTGGGCAAACCCAAAAAGGTGTGTGGCCGCAAAAATTTCGATTTGCAGTGGAAAAGCTGTCCTGCCCGGCCAAATAGTGTGGCATCAGAGCGGGGGGTTCCAAAGGGCGGGGGGCCATCATTACCCCCGGAGAACCCCCCTTTTTTCACAGGAAATGTTTGGAAAAGCTGATTTTTTTGTAAAAATTTAATCCCGGCGGGGGATCGGCCAGGGGTTTCCACACACCAATGACTTAGGGGGGCGTTTTGGGGTTAAACTACTGGGCCCCGCCCAATATTCTGATGCCGACCCCGCCCTGGGTGCCCAAAATCTGCTGCCAGTTTCTCCATCTGGGCCTTTCCCCATTTAACCAGGGGGGCTGGTAATTTCCACCCACCCCAAAAACTCTGTCATTGTGCCCCTCTTTGACCATGCTTTCTGCTGCTTTTTGCTGTTGCCGTGGGCATCCCACTGTGTCATTGGGGCCCTCTTGCCTCAAAGCTGTTGCTCCCGCCCCCCGTTTACCTCAAATCTCTGCATTGTGCCACTCTGGGTATCCTTTTTTTTCCCCCTCCAGAAATTTTTCTTTTTGCCACGTCTGACCTCATGCTGTGCTTTTGGGTGCTGCCATGTCCTCCCCCACTGTGTCATTGTTTCCACTGCCTGAACCCCATGCTGCTTTCCGCCCTGAAAACCCGCTCTCAGTCATTGTGCCATTCAGTGGCTTCCTCCTGTTTTGCCACCTCCGAATGTTTTTTGTGCCCCCTGCCTGGGCCTCATGCTGCTGCTTTCCGTGACCCCCGCTCTCAGTCATTTTTGCCATTCTGTGGTTCCCCCTTTTTTTGGCACCCCAGAATGTCATTGGGCCCCTGCCCGACCTTTATGCTGCTGCCCCCGTGGGCCCTCCGCTCTCAAATCAAATTTTGCCATTCTGTGGCTTCCTCCTGTTTTTCCCCCTCCCGAAAGTCATTGTGCCATTGCCTTGACCCCATGTGGTGCCGCCGGGGGACCTCCCCCTCTCGTCATTGTGCCATTGGGTGGCTTCCACCTTTTTTGCCACCTCCCGATGGGCATTGTGTCACTGCCCGAAATTTATGTGCTGTGGCTGCCTCCGTCCCTTTCCCCACCTGTCAATAAAGTTTGCCACCTGAGCTCTCAGTTGTTTTTTTTCCAGCTTTCGTGGGGATTTAAATTTTTAAAGGGGGCATTCCCCCTTAGTTTTTTGGTCGTTTTGCCCTCTTAAAATGCCAGGGAAATTTTTATGTGAAGCCGGGTTCTAAGAGCGGCGGCATTAAATTTCCCATGTCATACTAAAACACAACATTGTATGAAGACCAAACCAAGCTCCCTCTGCATATTTAAGCATGGCACAACATTCTACAGCACCCTGCAGGCTCTGTGCAGCCTGGAAATAGCTGCTTTTTAATGCAATTCGTCCCGAAGTAATTCTGACCGAATTTATTTTTGTCGGAAAATTCGGCGAAGTGACCGAATCGAATTTTTTATAAATTCGCCCAGCTCTAGTTATGTTCATTGACGGTGGGCGCAGGTAGCAGATGTGGTATCAGCTAGCCCGGGACCAATGGCAACTGCTATGTCTGCTGCCCCGGTAGTTACACCCATGCTATTACTCTTTTTGGCATCTGACGAATGTCTTCTCATTCTAATTTTGAGCTGTCCCATGGTGCAACCTACGTATTGAACATTACATAATTTGCAGTTAACCAGGTACACCACATATTTGCTGTTACGGTTCACATATGATCAAATAGGAAAAGATTGACCATTGGAATAAAAGATTGGAATAAGACTCAAATGGTTGCACGTTTTGCAAAACTGACATGCAGTGCATCTTAAGTGTCCACATCTAAAAAAAATCCATTCACATTGAGCCAAATGTCCTGCATCACTTCTGTGCTAGTAAATAAGCTATGAGCTAAAACATTTCCTAAAGTGGGAGCCCTTTTGGATACAAAATGAACACCTGTTTGTAACACTGTTTGTAATTCTTCTGTCACATAGAGAAGAGGTAAATTTTTCTTAATGATCAACACAAAAGGCCACATGTATGAAACTTTTTAAATCTAAAACTCACTCTTTTGCCCATATTAACCTATGGGCAAAAAAGCGAGTTTTAGTCCTAAACAGGTTCATACATGTGGCCCAATTTGTCTATTTTGTGGACTGAAGGTAGTAGAAAACACAATATTGTTAGATCCCTGCTGTTTGCTGGATTTATTATCCAAAAGTAATGCTTTCCTATCTAACTTTCAGATTTTTTGTTTTGTCTCACATACTGTATATCATCCGTACAGTTCTTCCTAGTCCACAGGATCATTTCACAAGTATTGCACACAAACTTGCCAGTGGTGGATTTTCCATTGCGGAACTGCAGATGTAGGAAACTGTAGCTCTCTCCAGTTGCCAGAAACCTATAAACTAAAAAAAAAAAATATTGACATCATGAAAACATATACCAGTAAACAGCTTTATGATTAAAATACAATTTGAATCAGCATTTAGATAACATGACCAGACTGTAGGCGTCAAAATGTTTATTGTGATGGAAAGCATACTGCAAAGTTAGGAGCAATGTGTTAGTGGAAATGATGGCTGAATGCATCCATGTATCCTTTCTGCTGATATGTGGACCCACAATCTCCACTAGTCTATTGAAGGCCTCAATTGACATTCTTCAAAAAATGTTTCAGGTCAGCTACATGAAAAAAAAATTAATAAAATCAATATATGGTATTCGCTATACAGAAATGGAAATATAGTAATATGACTGCATTAATATGGTCTTTACAAAGTAAAAGACAGTAGTGTATACCTTCTCAAGTCTGAATACAATTGTCCAATGTGTCCTCGTTCATACTGCAGCTCGTTTATTGGGTGGACCCAGTAGCAATGCCTTTCAACAGCCTGTACAGACAAGCAAAATTATGTTATTAGCGACAAAATACCTACAAGTACAAGTTATTAGCGACAAAATACCTCCGACTACATGTTAGTAGTGACAAAATACCAATGACTACATGATTACATACAAACCCAAAAGTGTACTATACATACGCTGACGACAAACCCAGACATTGTGAAGCACTCCTATTAACAAATGCATTTAATGCACAGAAGCGGTCTGTCCACATGCTACTGTTCCTCATCGCTACTGGAATCCGATGTCACAATTGGAAGTTAAAAATTAGCACACTGTAGCAGACAAAGGACATGACTGCAGCCAATGCACTCAAACTGGCAACTGTGATCTAAAGGGAGTGGCTTGTAAACTCCACCTGTATGTTGGAGATAATCACACGGCTTGAATTGTGCCTACATTAGAAAACTGACTGAAAACCTTTCAAAAACTGTGCCAAAAACTGCACCAAAAATTAAAACCGGTAGTTTTTTCAGCGTTTTTTGACAAGAACTTGACAAAATGCTCAGTATTATACGGTTTTGGGATTTGATTTTCACACAGTTTTTAGTCCTATGCTGTCTAGACCTAGCCTTACTGAAATCTTAGTATTGGTGTCTTTTTTATTTTTTGCTTTCTTCCTTTTATTTCTTTTTCCCACCTTCTAGAGGTGCTAGATATTGGTTTGATATATGAGGAAAATGCATAAGAGTTGTAAGAATGGCTAATTTTGTTTCTGGATTTTGTACTGTATGTTTGCAAAACATTTTGAAAAAAAAACATTAAATACACACTAATGTAAAGTTTTTATTAAAACATTAAAAAGTCAAAGAGGGTGAATACATAATACAAGGATGTAGGCTTACAAGTAGAGCACATACAGATTCACAAATTTAAATAAATCACAATAATTTAACGAAAGTGCAGGAGCATCAAATAATTCCTAAGAATTACCCAGAGAGGAGATGTGGATGTCCTTGTCCATGCTTCCTCACAGGAGTTTGATTGTGCTGAAAGATGGAATATTTGTCTGAGCCACTGCTAGAAACAATTCAGACAGAAAATTTGAATACCTGTCGTCGGAAAACTACATTCTGTTACAACTGTATCTGGGTTGGAAATTAACTTGCTCTGTTGTTCCGTATGATCAGTTTTGACCTTGACTTAGTAAACACATGGAGCACATGAAAAGAAACATACATAAAAGTTGTCCATGACCAAATACAACCTGAGCTAACTATATTGCATACCTAATTTACCTATCATCTGAAATTGTGACTTGCTCATGGACATGGAAAAAACTAGAAGTGAGGTTATTTTTCTTTGTATCTGAAATAGGGACAAAACTGACAAGAGGCAATCCTATTTTATATATAATAAAAAAATATACTGTATGTTTTAAAAAAAAATAGGTTACCCAAAACTTTTTTAGTTCTTTAACCCATTCTTGATCCAGCACATTTTCTTTTCTTTAGTACGTGCAGGTTTTAACATTATAACACTTTCACATACTCAATTATTCTACTTATTTTTGCCTTTTTCCCTTGATATGTTAGGATTTATTTCTATGTAATTTTTACAGTAGATTGTTTTAATGATAATATCAAGAAATAGTAAAGAACTTTTTTTTTTTTTTTCAACAGGAAAAGTTGTGCTAAAAAAAGTTTTGTAATTGTGTCAGGGACATTTATATAAAGGTGATATAAGATTTAAGCGGTTCAGGGTCAGGGATAAAAGTTGCAGTTTGGGCTTCTAATCCAATTACTGACAGCTGGCTCTCCACCTTTGTTACAGAATGTCCATGCAGCGTTATATTACATGTATGGACATCTTTATTCAACAGGTGGTCATCATGTAGTTAAGTTGCAAAGTAGACACCACTCTTAAATGGAAGGATAAGGATCACAATTACCATGTTTGGTTATTTGACATCAAATGAAAACCAAGATTGAAATCTCCTCCATTGATCGTTTTTTTCTGATAGCATTTGATTTTTGGAATTATGTTTTGAAAAAAACAAAGAAGAAACAACTGACAAGTCATTGTAAATCTAACTGCTGACTTGAGGGGGTATCTCTTCTGTTCAGAAGATTTCACCTCACTTTCTGTCTTTCAAAGAAATAACATTGGTCCTCCATACTTTGGTTATGTGAGTCAGTGGGGGATTTTCATTTCTATATTAGGCTTCAGTAAATCCACAGCACACCTTGTCTTGAATTTGTGAAATGTATATAATTTATTTACGGCAAACATATAGATTAACAGGTGTAGTAACTTTCCATGGTATAACAATGAAGTCGAGGTATACATGCATTTCAGCCTCTTTTCCGGTTATATCTGGAGGAAGAGTCTAGTGGCACATGTGCCAGTGGCTGCTGAGTACAGCATTCAATGCCACTAAATGAGTATGAGAGAGCCAAGGCCCCTAGGGCTATAGTGAATGAGGCATAACTCATGCTCTGACGTTGCACTCTGAGTCTTGTTCAACATCAGCCTCCATTCATATGTAAGTCAGATGTTTGTAACTTGGGGATGGCTTTTATATATGAATTGATAAATATATATAAACATGTGGACAAAATGAGTGCTGTCATTCCATTAAAGAAAGAAAACCCACAATGGTCACTAAAATAACTGAAAACTGACAAAGGTAACAGTATTAAATTTACTAAAAATAAAGTAATAAAAACCAGACATTGCTTTTAAATTGTAGTTCAACTGAAAAAACAAAAAAAAAACAAAAAAAAAAACAAGCTAATGAAACTGATATGGACAAAATAATGGTACCCTTAACTTAATATTCTGCTGCAAACAAATGATTTCTGCAATTCTCAATAGACTTCTAGAAAAAAATATGGTGGTTGGCTTAACCGGTTGATGCTTGCTCTTTTCACAGAGGAGGAACAGAAAGAATAGTGCTAGTTCTCTATATGCAGTGGGCATAAGTGAGATCAATAAGACTTCTGCCCCTTTTCATAGGTATTCTGGTCCACTATTTGTGAGCAAACTGCTCCAGCTGTTAATCAAAGAATTCCTATTTAACAATGAAGTTCAGTAACTGAAAGTATAATTGCCAATTGTAATGTTTTTTTTACCACACCCTTTTTAAAAGGTACTCTTTAAGGGCAGGTTGCACTATTACATTTAATAGTATGTCTAGTATGTAAGATTATGGTGTTGTTTGGAAAAAAAAAAGCATTTTATTTGTTGCAGTGTAAGCTCTTTAACCAAAAGTCTAATGTATTCATGACATGTGGGGTCCTCCACCAACCCACACTGATGGAAAGCTTCTACTGCTGTAGAAAAGTAGAAAACTGTTATTCAGCAACAGGTGGACAAATAAAGTATATGTTTGGCTAAACTACAGCATAGTCCTATATGCCAGATACACTGATGAAATCATCATGTCTGCCACTGCTGCACACAGCTCTCGGGCAGCACGGCATAAGGTAGGATACAGATTACCTTTGACTTTGGCTTTGCTTTATAGAAGTAAATCTAACTGATTATCTTTTGTTTGGAAATGCTTCATCTGTTTGCTTGAAAGCTAAATGTATTGTACTGCTCTCTCTGATGTAGCTCTCAATTAGTCATAAAAACACAATAATTGGGGTTTTGAGTTGAATCAAAACTCATGCTTTTCCCTTAAAGAAAGCTGTGTGTTGAAATAAAGCCTTGTATATTATGAACAATAAAGCAATTACATCAGGAAATTGCTAGTAATTAAAGAATAATCATTGTGTGTTTCTTGATATTTATCCAACAGAGCTGGTGCTTTCTCTTTAATTATTCATACTGTCTCATGGGTTGAAAGCCCTCATCTTCCATTTGTTTACTCTCCTCTGAAAGAACAAACATGAGATAAAGCAAGTGGACTTTTCATCAATAACAGATGTATGTCCATCTGACCAATGCTTTCAACATATCATTTTTGTGATTGTCAAGCCAGGCTTTTCTTCAGACTGTCTGATAAACATTGCATCAAAAAATAAAAAAAAAGACTTGTCATACACTACATACTTAAACAAATTATACAAATGACAACCATGTAGATAAACATTCCAGTAATGTGCAGTTTCATCTCTACAATTGCTATACCCCTGACATAGGCTTCTTCTTCTTAGGTTATGAAGCTACTGAATGTTTTTAAGTTAACTAGTTTCTTAGCTTGTTCCATGATCATAGATTCATAGATTGTAAGCTCTCGCGAGCAGGGCCCTCACACCTTGTGTCTCATCTGTAAGTAGCTCTCATTGTGTAATTTTAGTCTTTTGTCGTAATTATACCCTTCTTTGTAAAGTGCTGCGGAATTTGTTGGGCTATTAAATAAAGATTTTATTTTGACCCTGATGGTTTTTCCCCCTAATTGCCCTTGTTCGTCAATTATCGTATGATTTCCCATTCGGGTTTAAATACTAAGCCGATATTGAGAAATTTAATAATTTATACTTATCCTAGTACTTATATCTAAAGGTGAAAAAATAAACCCAAACAGACTATCTCAATTCTTAGTTTTCTGTACAGAGTGTTCAGTTTTAGAAATCTGATTTTACGTGATCAATTTAGAACAAATTGAATTCAGGGTCATCGTGGTTATTCCTCCCATTTATTCCTTTCTTGCTTCTGTTCACATTTATTTATCTTCTAATTGTTCTTCTTTTTTCTTCTATTATGAATAAGATGACCCTTTTTTTTTAACAAAACATAATAATTGGTTTATAGACATTCTATGATTGTAATTTGCTATGCAACTTTTAGTACTATTCATTTGATTTAGAGACTTGACATGTCCCCTGACCTACCATATGTCATTTATGATATTCATGTCTTTCCATATAGTGAAGGGGCTTTCACATTACGTCAGACACCAGGATCTGACTACCTTAATTAATCACAGAATAAAGATACTCTTATAACATAGCTTCTAAAAATCACAATTTTCCCTTTAAAAGGTCTAAAGGGCCCTTCCCGTGTACAGCAAGTCAACGGGGTTAATCAACAATTGTAAAAAAAGTAGTCAGATGTTTTAAAAAGGCCCATTTGTTGCGACCAAGAAAGCTTAAATAGGGTGCAAAGGAAATTGCTTTTTTCTTTTTTGTCATGGAAAATTTAAAAACTCTATCAGTTTCAACTTAAAGCACTAAAAACTTAGTTTTTAGTATAACACTTAACCTCGATCACACTTTTTAAAAACCTGATTTCAACCGTCAATTTGCCCCTTTTAATTATGAAGGAATAATTTTTCTATTTTAAAAAAAAAAAAAAAAAAAAAAAAAAAAAAAAAAAAAAAAAAAGTCTGGTGGAACATCCCCTATTAGCAGGGAAACCCTATATATACATGTTTAGCAATCCAAAAAAGGGAAATCCAAAAACATCTTACTTGGCAGTCATCCCTAATCTGTGGGCATGAAACATATAAGGTTTCCTTGTGAGACCTTCTGCAGCAAGTAAAAGTGAAAGGGTAGGAAGTACAAATTAAAATTTTATGCCTCTCCCCTGGGCTTTATTTTTTAAAGTTTTAATCCGCCATATTTTTTTTATTTTTATTTAGGTAGCTTGGAAGTATTAATCCCCTTGAAAGGTTTGCTTTGCTGCCTGTGCCACTGTTCAGAAGATTTCACCTCACTTTCTGCAGGGAGGTCAGGGCTGACTTTTAAATTTTTTTTATTTCCTCCTTTTTTGGCTACCCCCTGATAGGGTCTCACAAAGGAAAAACCCTTTTAGTTTATGCCCATAGATTGGGATGATGCCAAGTAAGGTTTTGGATTCCTTTTTGGGGTTTGCAAAACAAAGTATTTTAGGGTTTCCCTGCTAAAAGGTGGTGTTCCCCAGACTTGTTAAAAGAAAAAGGGGTTTTTTCCCTTTACGTTAGGGAAAAGGGACAAATTGAGAGGTTAGAAATAGGGGTTTTAAAGGGTATGGGTTTAAGTGTTATTAAAAAAAGTTAAGTTTTTGTGCTTTTAGATTGGAATGATGAGTTTTAAATTTGCCCATGGCAAAAAAGTAAATATTGTATGGAGTACTCTTTGTTCCCTTTTCTAGATTTTCCCATTTTGTTTAGACTATTTTTCAAAAGAAATTGCCACTCATCCATCTGTAGTATTCAGTAGGGTCATGCAATTCAAATTCCAGTATTTGTCTTCTTGAAGTCCTAGGTATCGACATGTTCTCCATAAACATAAACTGTATTACAATATTATAAAATGAAAGGGAAATAAGTATTCAGTGAAAAAGTCTATGCAAATGGAACCCTTTTCTTCCTGTGGGCAAAGAAGGATATCCCAAAAACTGACACCGTATTGAACGTCACAATATATCCTAATGTAACAATTATTCAGCTACAGTAGGGTGAAACAGGGTGTAAGTTGTTCAATTCTGTATCCAATAACTTCAATCCCTAACACTTGGAAAAAGAGTTCCTTTAAATTTTGTGGTACAACTTTTAAATCCGTTAATAGTGATAAAAAAAATTTTTTCCTATGCCCATCTGCATAAGTCAATTATATCTAGTTTAGGGTACCCACTATGCAAGAAACGATCCCTCAAATCAGTGAGAAGTTAACTGGGATATTTATTGAGGTGCAATACTGTTTAATTTTTGGCTACCATTTACATTACCTGAAGGTTGACCAAGAATGAGCTGGACTACATCAGTCATATTTCTGGAGTATATGTCTTTTCTGTTTTCAACTGAAGATTCAGTACTTATTATAGATATCTGGATTGGTAAAAATAGTTTTGATATGACAGAAGTTGAATTTTTACATTAGATTGCATTGCAGGCTGCAATAAGATGCTAGTTTTGCAGAATTGCCCTTTGGCTGGGCAGGGCTTGAAAAGGAAAGTGATTTGGTACAGTGTGAGGATAGACTTTTTGACAGAATTCCTATTTTTCTTTAATTTTAGAGCATTTGGATATAGTTCATGTTTACAGAGCACACTTCAAGAAGACAGATACTGGAAAGAAATATGAATTGCATGATCCTACTTGATACTACAGATGGGTGAGGGGCACCCTATTTAAACTTTCTTGTGTCCTTCAACTGTGCCTAGTATAATACTTCTGACAGACATTAGTACTATGATTGGATTTTTTTCGTGTGTCTGCTACATTTTTTGGCCCATGCACTTTTATAAATTTGGTGATTTTTTAATAAAAATTAGTCTTGTTTTAAGGGGACCTTTTTATTTCTGTAATTCATTTGTTGCTTTTAAGCCCTGTATCTTTCTCAGTGCTTTCAGTAAGCTGGTTTTTGTTACTTCAATGGTTAGCACTATTGCCTTGTATCTCTGCAGGAAAAAACTTGAGGGAATATGTACAATCCTCTGTTTGTGTGGGTTTGCTTGGCATACACCTTTGCTTCCACACTCCAAAAAATTATACTGATAGATTAAATTTTGGGAAAAGAGATTTTAATTCAATGGGGACAAAAGGGTGGTGGGGGGGTAAAAATCCCCGTTTGTGGAAAAAAAACTGGTGGTTATAAAAAAGTATATGAATTAATAAACCAATAAATACAAACAAATACATCTGCACCCATTACAAAATGTATTAAAACAGATCATTCTAACATAACCCCTGATGGCAATGTAAGCAGAGCGTTATATACCCATCTCCCATATACTTTCATTTCTCTTATCCAATATTTTGTAACAGCCATGCAGACTAGTATTGAAACAACCAGGTGTATAATGTTCAGTTAAAACAAGCCTAGGGTATGGATAATAAGACCTGTTTTTTTCTGCCAGTATGTTTTCTCTGATAGTAATTTGATTACCGTCAGTTTGCAAGGTAGAATTATTTATGCCTACAAAAATGGTTTTGACAAGGCCCTCTTATCCCCAGCAAGGAAAGTATTATTATAAACCCCAAAAAACAAGGAAAAATGTGATGTACCTTAGACTGTAGGATTTAAAATTGGAAGCTACAAAAATGTACAAAGGCTTATGCATTGCTGTTGAACATCTAATACTTGTGAGGTTGTTGTGTATTAATGTATTCAATTAATTCAGTTATATCCTGTGCACATCACAGTCCCCATACAACTACAAAAGTACCAAAATGTATACGTCAGCGAACCTGCTATATAAAAGTTTTTATTTACCCAAAAATGTTTCTTATGTTTGTTTGGGGGTTTCTACCTGTAGCCCTTTTATTTTTGGGGTAGATAAGAATAGTCTCAGCAAATTCACACACATGAAAATACTAAAATTTTCATACAATGCATATTGTGGCTCATACATTTTCTCACTGGGGCTGTCTAAGTAAAAAATTAAAAACTAAAAACAGAATGACGGCGCTTAGAAAAAGTAAAAAATATATACTCATATTTGCATTTACAGACATTCCAGTGGTGTCCCCAAAAATGTGTTAAGTTCCTGTTTCTGTGAACGGCAAGAACCAGTCTGTGACTTCAGTGGTCACATTGTCATTCCCTTGACAGCTCTGCTCACTCACTGTTCACTTCCAGAGTGGTAATATTCATGAAATGGAAATAAATGCCAATAAAGCCACCGATTAGCTGAAGTGATCTCAGACATTTCGCAGGAACAGGATACGGCAGGCAACTCAACAGGAACACACTGGTATGAAAGGTAAGTATTTTTTTTTTTTCTGGTTTCTTTAAGCCCCCTGATCCCATTTTTTTTTTAAATTTTTTTTTTATTTTAATTTTATTAAAGTACCCAACCCCTTTCCCTTTCCCCAATTGGTTTTTTCCTTTAAAGTGGTTTTCTGGGAATTAAGAATGCTCGTTGGTCCATCGGGGATGATAAAGATGATAGGAGATAAGAGTCATACTCACCTGACGAACTTCCTGTTCAGTTTCATTCACCTCCGCTGAAGCAGTGAATGGACATCGTTCACCCGGGCAGTGCAGCCCAAAATAGGTATGCATGTGCACGGGACATTGTGGATTGTGATTGGCTGCACTTGTCATGTGAATGTTGACCATTCCCTGCTTACTTTCTGGATGAACGGATCGGATGCCAGGATAAAGGGGCATTGGGAGGTAAGTATACCGGTTTCCATGTAAAACTGAAGTATAAAAAAGTATATACGGCTTTAAATTGGTCGGAAAGCCCCCAATATGTGAAATAAAAGGGAAATTTTTGTAAGAAAAGACTTAGGAAAAATTTTTACACAAAAAATTTAATTTATTTGCTCAAAAACAAAAACACACTATAGGTAAATGTATGAACGGGGTGTGCCAGAAGTCTGGGTATTTTTAGGCCCCCACTTTTGGCGGGCCCCTTCGCAATAGGGTAAATGTCCCCAGCATTATCAGGGACATTACATAGTGCCCCGGCACTTTTAGTGTGCTGATTTCGGGGGGGCCGGGATGGTGAAACGTACAAAAACTGTAGATTTTAGCTTTGTTACAGCAAACTTAGGAACTTTTTCTGCTGGGAAAGGTGAGCACTTTCAAGGGTTACTGGGGCCAGAAAAGTTGTTAGCGCTAGAATGCGCTGATTTATGCAAAAGTAGACCCCGGCTTTTTAAAACAGGCGCATTTTATGCTAATATTAAAAATTGGCATTTTTTAAAAGGCAAAAAAACTCTGTCACTGTATATTTTACTTTGTGTTAAAA
>JAODAL010038963.1:0-38568 GCA_025379985.1 Phyllomedusa bahiana | reverse complement strand
GTCTTGCGTTTTATTTTGGCCCCACTTGGCCTTTTGGGCACTGCTTTTACAGCAGTAAAGAGAAATGCTTTACGTAGTTTCTGCACAAAGGAGACAAAGATGACTCAGTCCTATTCACTTCTATAGGAGAGTTTTCTAGTCATGCTCTGTGACCTGGGAAGAAATCAGTGTTCAGGGAGGTGAAAGGGTGAACTGTGACATCTCCTTTTGTGAATGGTGGATCCTGTGTTATCTATTCACACTGGTGTCTCCTTTCAGTTTGACCCTTTTTGTGCTGATAATGAGCAGACAACTGAGAATCTTTCTCTACAGAACAGGAAATGTCAGACTATTATTAGGTTAGTGGCCAAAGTGAAAACTGCAGGACTTAAGAATTATTCAAAAATATTGAAAGTGATATGGAAAATTAAAAAAAAAATAACCAGAAATTCTTAAAAAATGTGTTGAACATAAAAATGTGAGTTAAACAATAAGTCATTTTTGATGACACATTCCCTTTAAGATAATCAGGATCCCCAGAATGCATCCATTCAGTGGGCAGGACTTCTGACAAGGTTCCAAAAAGTTCCCACTCTTATACTTTAGAGGAAAAAATGTATGCCCATTTAACTACTGTATCATACATGAGCCATATAGTTTCCATCAAACAGTGTTGACCAGCTCTATATATAAGCTTGGTATGTAAGAGCAGTCATGAAGCACTGGGCAGGTGTCAAAGTCTGACTTAACTCCTTAACTGTCAAGGACACAATATATTGCCTTGGAACAGGATGGAATGTCTTATCTCTACCTGGAAATACTATACACAATAATAATATCATAGTTGATCAGAACAACATGACACATAAGCAATAATAAATTACATACATTTATACTAGCACTATACACCTACCTAAACTGGTTGTGTGATATGTAATAATATGGTTGCATGGATCATGGTGCCTAGCTATCTGCTTATAGTTCCTGCCTCTTAACTTAGTTTGGAGGATGTACTTTGTCAAAAACACAGCTAAATTGTAACTGTAAGTAATCAAATTTGCCTATTTGATAAATTAACAAATTTTTTTTACCCCCCAACCCAAAACCCAAACAAGGGGCTGCATAAAAATGATTTTAAATAAATTTTACATATAGGCCCGACATGATAAAACGGGGCTCCCGCCAGTTATCTGGTTTTTTTTTTTTCCCCCCGATAAAAAGGCCCGCCCTGTTCGCTACATGTTTAAAGGGGCCCGCAGGGCCATTATCAGAGGGCATTACAGCACCCCCCGGGGCCCCTTTTGGGGTAATGCCCCCCGATCTTGGGGATTAGGGAAAAGGCAGGGGAAACTAGAACGTAGATTTATGTTTCCCAAAGGGCTTTCCCTGGGCGCTTTTACTGTTTGGAAAACCCGGGAAAAACCATTTTCCCAAAGTGGTTTTACCAACCCCAGAAATGTATAGCGCTAGATGCGCCCGTTTTATGACCCTTTGGGTAAAAGGGGTTCAAAAAATCAGGGTGCATTTTAACCATTTTAAATTGGCGCATGAAATTTGGATATACAGGCAATTTTTTTGCACCCGGGCCCTTGGGTGTACTTTTCAGTTATTCCCCTTTTTAAATTTTGTTTTGGAAAAATGTTTTTAAAGTAAAAAAAAATTTCCCAATTTACTTTTCCCAAAATTCCTCTTGTGGAAAAACGATTTAAAAATGCCAATAGCATTCAAAAGGGAAAAAAAACTTTAAAGAAATAAACCCAAGAAATTACGGGAAGGGGAAAACAGCAAAAAAGTTTTCTGAAACAGCGTCTACCTTCTACTGATGCTATGAAAACTATGACCATTGGTAGGCACTCACATTTAAGTGATTTTTATCTATGGAAGTCTTTACATGTAACTTAAAGGGAATGTCCTGCGGAGAAAACTTGATCTTGAATGGGCCAACGATGGGGATAAAAAGAAAAAAGTTTTTAACTTACCTCCCCTGCCCCCCCCCTACCCCATTTCTTAGCTCCCCCGGGAAAAAAAGGTGCCCCAGCTTTTTTTGCCCCCTTTGGCCCATTTAAAATTCACAACCCCTTCAAGAGTTTAAAAAACACATGGTTGTTGAAGTCGTAGATCAGCTGTTTTATTTAAATTTAAAAATAAAAATAAATTACAATTTGACAAACACTATTTTAGGCATTTAAACATACCCCGTTTCTTTGTGTGACAAGAGACTAAAACCCCAAATGAAGTCCCCAAATAGATTTAAAGATATCTTCCCAAAACCCCTTGTTTTTCATTGGCCCTTTATAGTGGGGGAGCAAACAGAACGTAAAAGGGCACAGGCAAAATGGGGGGATAACTCTATTCCCTTGCATGGCGAAAAGGCCTGACACATTAAAAAAGGGGAAAAAAAACCCATTTTAATTTGTTGTTTCTTGTTTAAATTTTCATAGGGCCAGTCCCTTTTTTAAAAAAGCTTTTTGCCCCCCACAAATGTGTTCTTTTGCATTTCTAGGGGCTGCTAATGGGTATTTAACTTTCCCATATTGTCTTCTTTATTTATAGGGGGAAACAAAATTTGACCCGGGAAAAAATAAAGCTAAACTAAAACCACATTTCCCACCAAGACCCGGGTAAAGGTAAAACCCCTCGACAAGGGGTTCAAAACCATACCAAAAAAAGACCCCAAACTGTCGACTAAAAGAACTATCTGAATGATCCATTGTAGCAGAGCTGGTTGGGATTAGCACCCCAATAATAAATTTTTTTAACAAAAAACCATGCCCCGGGCTAAATTTATCACAGCCTAGAGAAAAAAAAAAAACAAAACCCCATCAAGTATTTATTCGCTGGAAAACCTATTTTACAGGCTGTTCAGGATTTTACAGACAATTGGCAACTCTGACTGTTTCTTTTTCTTATGTTTTTTATTTTTAAGTATAAGATCTGTAATTTTAAAACATTTTCCCCCTTAAAAAAAAAACGGGTTTCCCGGTTTTAAATGCTACAAAAACCCAAGAAAAAACCCCCCAAAAATTAAAAATGGGGACCAATAAATCAACAAAGACAAAAAGGGAAGGGGTATATAACCTAAAGCGCCAAACACAAAAACACTATCCCAAATAAAAATTACAAAATATATTTTAAACAAATATAGCAATTCACTAAAGCAAATAAAAGTGTACTTACATTGGGGCTTACTTTCCAGTGGTTATTCTTGAGTTATCCAGCACCGTCTTCTTATTTGCTTTTGTGTATTGCAACATTTGTTTAGTAAAATATATTTTGTCATTTTTATATGGGTTAGTGTTTTTGTGTTTGGCTATTTTTGCTGCAATAACTAAGAGTAGCATAAAATATTGACAGGTTCTCTGATAACAATGAACTTTGTTTTAGTCTGAAGTGCTGAAGTGTTTCAGAGAAAGCATTGGGAGAAGTTTTTTTTCTAGGAGCTTACACTTAGGGCATGTCCCCACTGCACGGGTTTTCGGCCGGTTCTTCAGCCGGTTTGCGGTTTTTCAGACCGCCTGAAAAATCGGCCGAAAATGAGCACAATTGTGCTCTATGGAAAACCCGTGCAGCAGTCATCGCGCTCATCGCGGAGAAAAGCCGCCCCCCCCCGCGGCCGTGGGGACGGACGCAAAACCGGACAAATACCGGCCGGCAAACCGGCCGGTATTTGTCCACTGCCACGGGAACATGCCCTTAGGCTTTTCTTTGCTTGGCTTACCTTGATTGACAGGTCTCTACCTATATGCAAATATGAACAGACCTATCATTCAAGCTTGGCTGGGTGGAAGGAAACAAGAAGGGAACAACCCAGTAAAATCTTCTCATCAAGCACCACACTTTTAAGCAATGTTGTTACAGGAAAACATATTTCATTGTCACGCTGCTCATGACTAGGACAGCGATAAGGTTTAATTTAAAACGGTTTGACAGACTAGAGTTATATACAATTTGGAAAAATTAACCTGAAATTGTAAAGTGTCTATAAATATAGCTGTCAAGTGTATGGTAATTTACTATGTGTACATCATAACACATTAAACTAGGACAGCGATAAGGCTTCATTTAAAAATGTTTGACAGAGACTAGAGTTATATACAATTTGGAAAAATTAACCTGAGATTGTAAAGTGTCTATAAATATAGCTGTCAAGTGTATGGTAATTTACTGTGTGTATATCATAACACATTAAACATTTTTGTTTTATAGAAATGAATGTCAATCTTCGTTAAACAGTCAAATTACAGAAAATGGTGAACAATGTTTTTCCTAAGAAAGAAAATGTGTTGCACTATTAAATCAATATACGAAACATTACATAAATGATATGATGTTTATGTAACATTTTTACATCACATCCACATTGAAGGTTTATTCCACTTGCATACATGTTTATTTAACCCCTTATCGCTGCAGACAGTTTTGGCCTTCCTGACAGAGCCCCATTTTTTAAATCTGACATGTGTCACTTTATTTTGGAATAACTTTTTTATGCTTTTACCTACCCATGTGATTCAGAAATTTTCTCATGACACATTGTGCTTTATGTTTGTAATAAATTTTGGTCAATACGATCCTTGTTTCATTATGAAAATTAGAAAATTGTTCTGAAAATTTTGAAAAATTTGCCATTTTCAAAGTTCAATAATTTCTGCGAGTAAGACAAATAGTCATACTATATAAAATGGTTTCTAGTGTTTACCATGTGTCTACTTAATTTTGGCATAGTTTTTTTAAAATTCGTTTTTATTTTTTGGGGACATAAGGAGGCTTGTAAATTTAGTAGCAATTTTTCTAATTTTCAAGAAAAAATTTTTAGTGACCAGTCCAGATCTGTGATTTTGAGAGGCCTGTATGTTAGACACCCCGATAAATGACTCCATCTGAGAAACTGCATCCCTGAAAGTATTCAAAACAATATACAGGAAGTATGTTACCCTCAAGGTGTTTCCAGAAATGAAAGCAAATTTTCTCAGAATCATTCATGAAATTACAAACAAAAGCTTTCCAATGTTTGAAAAAAAATTATTTGAACTTCCCCCTTTCCCTTTTCCATCTCAATTTTATCTATGTGCATGAAATTTGTAACCTGCTGGACAACCTCTTCTGCAGAGAAGGGTTTAGAATGGAGCCACTTTGCCAACAGACAGCGTTTATTGGCTAAGAGAAAGATATGTATTAGGCAGGAGTATTTCACATGTTTTTTTTTTCAATTGAAAAGAGCGCATTGGGGTTCCATCAAGAGCGTAACTCCTAGTTTTTATGTACTATCTGAACCTACAATAATTTTGAGACGACACATGACAATAAATCATAAAAAAGGTTAAATTTTTCTTGGGCACATTTAGGGCAGGCTGTCTTCCTCTTTGGAGCGTTAGGGGGTGGGGGGGTTTTTCGAAAGCTACAAGGGGGCCCAAAAAAAAGTTAAAATATGTTTCCCTCCATCTCTTATTAATAACTGCCTTACAGAGGTGGGACCACCTCTCCAAGATCCTAGAGGAAATTTTGTCATCTCTCGGCTCCTTCTCCCAACTAGAAAATAATCCTGGAATAGCAGTAAGTCATCTCCTCTAAGTCTGTGTTATATGTGAGATGGGGTATTTTCCCCTTTTGTTTTTCCCTTTTAGTGACTCAATGCCCCCAAACCTTTTTTAGACCCTTTTTTTTGAAAAAGAAAGCTTACACTTTTGGGGAACCCAGAAAGTAATCCCCAGATAGGCCTTTATTATATTTTTCCATTAAAGAGATTTGAGATAACCCCATGATTGCATATCTTTGCTCAAAAGGTAAGGTAACATGCATCCAGTGTGTCTTTCACCAGCAAGCTTTAGCGATAATCTCTCGATAAGACCATATCGTAAAACTGCCGCATGTAAAATGATGTGTAGGGACCAGGGCGCGAACAGGTTAGCCTCCAAAGAAAGATTAAAGTAATGTCTTGTGCTCTAAAGGCAGTCCAAAGCATGATGATTTATGCCAGTGAGATTATATTTTCAGAAGTCTGGAAGATTGACACTGCCTTTTGCTTTAGGTAAAATCAACGTCTTTAGAGAAATAATAGGTTATCAAGAAGCCCAAATGAATCGGGAGAATGCTTCATTAAATTTCTTGACATCTAAGTGCTTAATGATGAGGGGGATCGTCTGCAGGGGATATACAAGTTTAGGGAAATTGTACATTTTCAAAAGATAACATCTAGTGAGCAAAAAGACTGGCAAAAGAGACTGCCGTCAGCTCTTAGAGTATCTTTTGAATGATTGGTGGATAGTTAAAGAATATATGGATTCAGGGTTCCTTACTATTGAGGTCCCATAGTACTGGATTAACAACTTAGGGGGACATGTATGAAAAATTTCTAGGTCTAAGACATTCTTTGTTGCCCATAGCAACCAATCAGAGCTCCCCTGTCATTTCATATAGTGCTCTGAAAACATGAAAGGGGCGCTCTGAATGATTGCTATGAGCAACAAAGAAAGTCAGACCTGGACAGTTTTCATACATGTTCCCCCTTAGCTTTTGAGGCTGGAAGGTCTCTACCATCAGGGTATGGAGCCCTGATTCCATGGAAGAGCTCTAACAGCTCTGATTTAGAGTCATTGACTTTGAAGCCTGAAAATTGCTGACACATTATCAAAATTTTAAAGATGACTAATACTCTCACCAAAGGGTTGCTTAGGAAGAAGAGGATACAGTCTGCGAAAAGCTCCTGTGCTATTTTTATTCCTTCAAGATTAGTGCATTTAGCAAGGTAGCAGGAGACGGGGTTCTATAAACTGTGTCACGGACGCCCCTACGACCACTTTCCCGGGTCGCAGGCGGCCGTGCCCCTGCCCCCCACGGGCCCCGTCCCGCCTGGGGTTCGGGTCCGCTCGTGCATGGGCCCCCCCCGGTGCCATTCCCCCGCGCTCCTGCTCAGTCGTGCCCGGCTCCGGCGCGGGGCCCCCCACCCCTGGGGCGGGGGCTTCCGGAAATTTTTGGATTTAAAGGGGCAGTGCACGGAAATTTTGGTTTCCGGGCACTGCTCCTATTTAAGTCGGGCCCTCTTCCTGGGGCCCTCCCGGATCCTTAGGCTGTTTCCTAGGAGAAAGCTGTCCAGAGAGTTCCTGTTTGGGCTTACCCTGTACCCCAAACCCTTTTGCCTACATTTACCCCACGAACCTGACCCCCTGTCCTGACCCTTTTCTGTCTTTTCCCTCACGGGAAACCCACCGCCTTTCCCCCCCCTCCGCCCCCTGTCCCCGACCACGAGCCTGCCCCCGTTCCGTACCCTTTCCTTGGGCCCGCCACCGCAGACAACCCGCCATGGGAGTGACCTGGGGGAAACCCGCCGCAGCAAACATCCCCCTTTGCGGCGGGCTCTGGTGAATACCGGGGACCCACTTAAATTTCCCCCCCGGTGTGGCTTACGTCATGCCCCTGCGGTGGTCCCGTGGATCCCCTCCAGACCGTTACAGTAGGATCCGGCCCTGGATCCCCAAGGGCCTTCCAGGTGTTGCCGCATCACCACCATCGTGGTCAAGCAATTGCAACAGAATTGCGTAGCAAGCGCAGCAGCTCTAGCCAACTCCTCCTCCATGGTGCAGCAGATCGATCTCCGTTCAGCAGCAATCACCGCTCTTCCAGGTGTTCCCTGCCTCAACGGTTTCCTTGTGTGTCTCCTAGGGGACCCAAGCTTCGGCTGTCACTCCCATCCAAGTTCAGCGGTGATCGAAACTAAGCAGGGGGTTTTTCTCACCCAATCCCTATGCACAATGGAGCTGATGGCCGACCAGTTTTTTCCTGTCTGAACGTGCGAAGGGAGAAGTGTGATGCATTTTTTTTTTTGCTTTTCCGTGGTCAGCCCCACTCCGGGAAGGCCCTGGCATGGGCTACACCTCTGTGTGGACCAGGAACGATCCATGACGCGGAACTACAGTCAGAAGTTTGGTGTTTTGTTTTGTTGTCTCTTCCTCATGAGTTCCGCAACGTCTTTCGAGGAACAGCCCAGTGCTGCCACGCTGTAGACAGCCCTTCCTCAACCTACGGCAGGGGGATTTGTCTGTTCGGGACTACGCGGTACAATTCCGTACGCTGGCCTTGAACTGTCATGGAACAAGGCCGTCTGTGTGTACCTTTCAAGAAAGGGCTCTCAAGCGAGTTAAAGACGTCTTGGCCGCTAAGTACCTGGCCTTCCTCGCTCACGACTTGAAATCCGTTAGCGACCCGCATCGATATACTCTTCATTGAACGGGAGGAGGAGCTTCAGCAAGAGCTCCAGTCAGCCCAACCTCTCCGGTTTCCGTCGCCTGGGCACCGTGTTCCAGGGGTCCTTCCTGCTCCACAGCCGCCAATCCCCACCGACGAGCCATGCAGATTGATCGGAGCTCCACCTTTCTGAGCCAAGAAATGGCCCATCTGAGGCTAAAAGAACTTCTGCCCTCTACTGTGGCACCCAGAGCATTTTCCGGGAATTGCCCCAAAGCTCCCAGGCCTGCGGGAAAACTCCCGCACCTAGGATCTGTGTGGGAGAGGCATTCCTTAGGTGCACCCTCCTCCTCTCCACGCCGTTGAAGCCCTGTTGCAGGTTTGTGTCAGAGTCTGTATCACGTTCCAGGTTTCGGCGTTTTCTGGACTTGGGCTCCGACGGGAACTTCATCCATCATCCTCTAGTGAAGCAGTATCAGCTTCCAGTGTACGTCTGGATAAACCGATTGTCATCTCATCAGTCAGCGGGGAGCTGCTTAGCGACACCATCGCATGTTCCGTCACCAAGCCACTGTCCTCGCATGTGGGTGGGCGCTGCATAAGGAAGAGATCGCCTCTATTGTTGCCCTCGTTCCTCATCGGCGCTCCTCCTCGGACTTCCAATGGCTACGGCTCCACTCGTCCATCCTGGACAGGTCTACTGAGAGGTGGTTCGTGGGTCCCAACTGTCGGGGGCGTTGTTTGGTGGCCACCTCGCCCGTTGCTTCCCCTGCTCTCGCTTAACCTACAGGACCGCTGCCCGTGAGCTGTCCGCCCGAATAATCTGGAGTATGCCTATGTGTTTCTCCGATGAGACAAGCTGAGAGTCTTCCTCCGCATCGTCCTATACGATTGCCCGATCGAACTTACTGCCGTACAAGTCCTCCTCGGGCGGAGTCTACCCTCTGTTGGTTCCTGAGTACTCAGGCCCATGTCCTGAGTATATCCAGGAGAATCTCCGGAAGGGGTTCATGCCGAAAGTCCTCTCTCCCGCTGGCGCAGGGTTCTCATCGTGAAGAAGTGAAGGATGGTACCTGCGCCCGTGCATAACTACCAGGGGCTTGAACAAGATTCACTGTAAAAAAAACGTTACCCAGTGCCGCTGATCACAGACTTTTTTGATCACCTGCATGGCTCCCAGAGTCTTCTCTAAGTTGGATCTGAGAGGGGCCTACAACTTGGTTGATTCGCAATGCGATGAATGGAAGACGGCCTTCACACCAGGGATGGGCACTTTGAGTACCTGGGATGCCCTTCGGACTGTGCAATGCTCCCTCGCTTTCAGGAGCTTTAAATGAAGTCTTCAGGGACCTCTCTCACACCTGCGTGGTGGTCTATCTTGACAACATCCTGGTTCTTTCCTGACGCTCGAGACCCACCGCAGTCATGTTCGTCAAGTACTGAGAAGTCTCCGGGAGAACCACCTGTTTGCCAAAGCTAGGCGAAGTGCCTCTTCCATCAGACTAGCCTTCCCGTTCCTGGGGTACGTCATCTCTGACCGAGGCCTACTGATGGAAAATCCTGCGAAACTGTCCGCCGTGTAGGGCAGTGGCCAACCCCGACGGGCTGCGGCATCCAGCGATTTCTTGGCTTCTGCAACTAATATCGCCAGTTCATCCCCTCACTTCTCTACGCTGGTGGCTCCATAGTAGCCCTCACCAAGAAAGAGCCAATCCACGCAGCTGGCGATCGAGGCCGAGAGCGCTTCTCGAGGCTCAAGTCCGCCTTCTCTACGGCCCTCTAACTTGCCCGGCCGGATTCCTGTTAAACCCTTCACACTGGGATGTGGACGCCTCATCTGTGGGAGCCGGAGCAGTTCTAAGCAAAAAGGGCCCACGGATACGACTGTAACGTGCGGCTTTCTTCTCCAAGACGTTCTCATCGTCCGCGAGGAATATACGTATTGGCACCGGGTGCTAGCTGGGGCCGATAAAATTGGCCCTGGAGGAGTGGCGTTATCTGCTGGAGGCGCCCGTTTTCGCCATCCGTATCTACTCGACCATAAGAAGCCTCCATATCTGCAGACTGCTACATCGGTACTTAACCCTCGCCAGGTAGGTGGTCGCTCTCTTTTTCTCCCGGTTCGATTTTCAGATCCCACACTTCAGGCCAGCCGCGAAGAATGGTGAAGAGCTACGCTCTCTCCCGTGCTTCCGACGAGAGATGAGGGTGAAGAGACTTCTCCTGAACACATCATCCCCCAGAACTCCTCATCTCGGCTGCTCCGGTGGACCTCCGAAAGTCCCTCCTGGAAGTGACTTATGTGCGTCCTGCTCACCTGCAGACGTAACTTGAAATGTGGACATTGCGTCATTGGTGGCTGGCCATCCCGGCGCCCAAAGAACCTTCTCCACGTCTAACCTGTAGCAGAGCTGGAGAAGTATCAAGGACTTCATTTCGTCTTGCGACTCCTGTGCCCGGAACAAACGCCACGTCACAAGGCCGGCAGGCCTACTTCATCCGGACCTTATCCCATTTCCACTCAACATGACCAACATTTCGATGGACTTTATAACTGACGCTCCCCCCGTCGTCTGGCACACATTATCTGGGTGATTACTGATCGCTTTTCCAATGGTGCATTTCGTCCTCCGTTGCCAGGGCTGCCATCTGCCTCGCCTGATGGCTGAGCTATTCCCTTCATCCTGTGTTCCGGCTGCAATGGACTCCCTCATCTAAATTATCTCAGAACTGGGAGTTAAATTTTTCTCCAGTTATGGCGAGCCTGTTTCACCAACTTCAAGTGAAGCTCGATCTTCTCTTCCCGGCACCATCCACAGACGAACTGGGCCAGGTGGAGAGGGTCAACCAAAGTCTTAGGAGCTAGCCTTCGTCATTTCGTCTCGGCATGCCAAATGATTGGGTCCCAATTTGCTGCCTTGGGCGGAGTTCTCCTACACTCCCTTGAGTCCGAGTCCGCGGGGGCCTCCCCCGTCTACATCGTGTCTGGCTTGCATCCCCGCCCCCCTCTCCCTCTGGCAACCTCCTCATGATGGCCATCTGGTCCCAAACCCGTCAGTCGCTGCTCCGCGCGTCCGACCGCATGAAGACTCAGGCGGACAAGAGAAGAATCCCTCCTCCAGTTTTCTCTCCAGGTGAAAAGGTGTCGCTCTCGCTAGATATTCCGTCTTAAAGATGCCCATCTCACAAACTGGGACCCCGTTTTCCTGGGACCTTTGAGGTCATCAGCCGCATCATCCCAGTGTCATACAAACTCGCCTCCTCCTACGATGAGAATTCCCAATGCGTTTCATGTCTCCGATATTGAAACCTCTGGTTCTTATCCATTTGTTCCAGAAGGCCGGTTCCTCCTCCGTCTGTGGCTGGATGCGCTCCAATGTCTAATTTTTTTTTCGAGGTCGAGGAAATTCTGGTGCGCGAGGAGAACCTAGGGAAAGCAATACTTCCTGTTGGACTGGAGGGCTTCTGCCAACTAGAGTTCTTGGGAGTCCGGAGGAGAATATCCTGAACCGCAGCCATCATCCAAAAATTTCCTCCAATCCAGTAAGAGAAGGGGCCTAAGGGGGGGGGGGGCAAGGAGGGGGGGGTACTGTCACAGACGCCCCTGCGTCCACTGTCCTGGGTCGCAGGCGCGCCCGTGTCCCTGCTCCCAGCGGAGCCCCGTCCAGCACGTCGGGTTCGGAGTCCCGCTCGGTGCATCTGCCCCTCCGGTGCTCACTTACGCCCTCCACCCAGCCCGGCGCTCCTGCTCAGTCTGTGTCCGGCCCCGCGCGTGGCCCCGCCCCTAGAGGCAGGCGCACGCCGGCAGTTTGGATTAAAGGGCAAGATGCGCTGGTAATTGGTCATTGGCGGGCGACTGCTCCTATTTAAGTCCGGCCCTCCTGCGTCCCTCGCCGGATCCTAGTGTATGTTTCCTAGGAGAAAGCCTTCCAGAGGAGTTCCTGTTTGTCTTACCGTACCGACCTTCTGCCTACGTTATACGCGACCACGAACCTGAGCCGCCTTCCTGACCTTTCCTCTTGCTCTACCGTCTACAACCCGAGCCTACTGTCCTGACCTCCTGCCTGTCCCATCTGACCACAAGCCGCCTGCCGTTACTGTAACCTTGCCTTGGCTTGCCCATCTGCAGGCAAGCCCCGGCCAGTGGTCAGTGACCTGGTGTAATCCCACCGCAGCAAGACCATCCGCTTGGCGGCGGCTCTGGTGAATACCGGCCCACTTATGATTCCACTCCTCTTGGATGTGGGCTTACGTCATCGCCTCGGGGGGCCAGGGGATCCACCTCCAACCTTAAAAAAATTTTAAAGAGCAATGGGGATATTGGCACCCGTCTTGTGCCTCTGCCCAAGTGAAAAACCAGAAAGAGAATCGCTGGCATGTAAAATCATGTCTTTGGGTTGGGGGTTTTAAAGGGCTTTTGAGAAAATGAAAATGGGCCAAGAAAGTCCCTTCATTTTGGGGCCGTGCACAACCCCTCCAGCTCACAGCATCAAAAGCTTTTTCAAACCCACGCAAATAAGGACAAAGGGTGGGGTGCTTCTAGTTTCAACCTGATGTCATATAACACTGATAGGACCCTGCAGTTATTCAACAATGCCGTACTTCCATGTACAAAACATCTTATATGAAAATGCCTTGGAAGAAACTAGTTTAAAGATCTCATTTATAAAAAAAATGGGTCCTTCCCTGTTGGGGGGAAAACCCTTTTATTTTGTGCTTTATTTACTGGCTAAGGTTTATGGTTCCAGTTTTAAAAGAATTCACTTTTTATCAACGAGTGACACCTTTTTTTTAAAATCTTTCCGATTTTCCCACTGTACCCATCAGGGCTAGGGGCTTTATTAGCTTTTAGAGTCAAGAAGGCCCTCACAACCTCCTCCAAAGTAACAGGCACCACCAAAGTCTCTTGGACCAAAGGAACAAAGGGGTATAGGAAAATTTCCAAACCAGTCCCTTGGGGGGAGCCTTACCGGATCCCAGTGTGTAAAAAAATCCAAGAAAAAGTTGAAAGGGTATTTAATATTTTTTTCGAGTTTGAAACACACCTTACTTTTTTGTGAAGTGATGGGTGCGGTTGTACAAGGTCCTTTGACAAAACGAGCCAATAACATCCCCGCCTTATTCCCAAACTGAAACAACCTGGCTTCCTGAGTTGAGCGGAAGAAACCTTCCCTTCTCCCTGCCCAAATGTCAGATGTTTTAATTTAGTTGTGCAGGAATTTAAGTTATTCTTCAGGGCTGCTTTGGCAGTGTTTCCCGAACATGGGGTTTATTTGTGCGATTGGTTAATGGTATTCAAGCCACCACCCCTGCAGCTGTTGCACATACAGTGGAGCTGTACTGGCAAATGGTCAGAAATACCTGACCCTATGGAGTTTTAACTAGGGAAAAAGGACGCCAGAGAAAAGACATAATGGCCCGGTCAGGAATTTGGGTATGGGGGGACAAGCTACCCCCCAACCGACTCGTCCTGGGGCACTCGTGTCCCCCTCCTTCTGCTGCCGGTCCACATTTTTCCCCGTGGGCGCGTCTGCCCCATCCAGCCCCCGCCTCTTCGGCGCAGTGGCCCCCCCTGCTCCCGGGTCAGGGAAATTTAAAGGGCCCGCGCGCCAGTAATTGACTAATTTTGTAAAAATTGTTAGAAGGGTATGTATCTCATTGGGGAGAGGCATCATGTCGGTGTGTGAAGATTTTTAGTTACCTTTTTTGCACCTCTCTGGGCATTTTGCATACAGCAAGGGCTTTTGAGAAAGAGCTGAAGAGTTCGTCAGCACCATATACTGGATGTAGTAATCCTCAATTCACATGTGGCTTTCTCCACCTTGCAATTGATTGTAATGCCAAAAGCAGATGGTAGCTCTTTGCTGAAAAATTGAATCAGATCTTTCAAAAACACCACCTTAGGGATCCCAATGATGCAAAGATAATTTCTTCTAGACCGATTTTCTAGGTCCTCAAGTTTGTCTTTAAGTCGGCTATTTTCCTAAAGAATATCCTGGATCTGAATATGCAGAGGGATGTTCCAGGGATTGTGGTTTCAATTTGACCCCATCTAATGGTTATGTTGTGATAGGCCAAGATCATTTACAATCCCTAAAACATAAAGTAACTATACCTGGCATTATCCAATCAAAGGTTCCTTGAAGAGGGAAGCCACCATATATCCATATTGCAGAAGACTTCCCCAAATGAAAGTCTAGATTAGCCTTGCTAAAATATAGAAAAAAGAAAGGAACTCAGAAATCTAGTTCACTCTGTCCCTAAGGGTGCCGATTACGCGCGGGCCCCCACGAATATGGGCATACGCTGCATACTGATCAGTGCGCTACTTATCGTGTCACTCCCTAAATCAAAATGGGCTTCTCCAACCACTTTCCACCCTCAATAGTGAGGGAAAATCTGTGGGGATAATTACAAAACAGGATGTATGAGGTACAACAACCGATTATATATGGTAACCCATTTGGGTCAAGTGCTGTGCTTGGGGCAAAGAGTATAGGTGAATTTAGGGTCAGAAAGAACTAGCTTCTGTTCCCCTCTTTTCTATTTTTAGCAAGGTATTAATAATTAATTTGGGGAAGTCTGCTGTAATATGGACATATGGTGGCTTTCCTCTTTAAGTGCCCTTTGACTGAATGATGCCAGGTATAGTTATTTTGCCTTAAATATTTATTACTATACCTAGAGATGGCCGAATTTCTAAAAAATTCGCGGGTTTCGGTCACTTCGCCGAATTTTCCGACAAATTCGTTCGGTCAGAATTTACTGCGGCACGAATCACGTTTAAAAACTATCCCCCCAAGGGCTTTTTCTGGCGGGCCTGTGCCCTGCTGGGTGCTGTAGAAAGTTTGTGCCCGGCTTAATATGCGAGGGGAGCTTGGTTTGGTCTCATACAATGTTGTGTTTTTAGTATGACACGCACATGACTGCCCGCCGCTTTAGAATCGCTTACTATAAAAATTCCCTGGGAACTTAATGAGGGCAAAACTGACCAAAAATACTCAAGCGGGAATGTGCTGATAAAGTCATGCAGCCGAAAGCTGGAAAAAAACAAGCTGGAGATCAGGTTGGCATCATTAGTTGATACGAGTGTGGAAGGTTGACGGCCGGCAAAGCCATCGCAGCATGAGGTCAGGCAGTGCACATGGACATTCTGGAGGCGGCCCAAAAACAGTATTAGGCTCACAGAGTGGCACATCCACACAGTTGTGGAGGTAATGGCGAGCTAGCAGCTTGAGGTCAGGCAGTGGCAAATGACATTTATGGGGCGGAAGAAAAAGAAAAAAAAAAAAATAAAAAAAAACAAACAGTAGTAGGGCCAGAGTGGCACAATTCACACAGTGGGAGGTCACGGGCGGGGGCAGCAGTATGAGGGCAGACTGTGGCACAATGGCATTTGGACGGGTGGCAAAACAGTATTAGGCCACCAGTGTGGCACTAATGATTACAGTGTGGGGGGTACGGCTGGCGCGGGGAGAGGCTCAGCAGTATGAGGTATCAGACAGTGGCACAATGACATTATCGGAGGCGGAAAAAAAAAATAAGAAAAAAAATACAGTATTAGGGACAGGAGTGGCACAATCACACAGTGTGGATGGTCACGGCGTGGGCGCAGTATGAGGGTGCAGGACAGGGGCCACAATGGCATTATGGAGGTGGCCAAACAGGTATTAGGCCACAGAGTGGCAACAATGATTACCAGTGTGGGAGGTTCACGGCCGAGGCCGCAGTATGAAGGTTCAGACAGTGGCCACAATGACATTATGGAGGCGGAAAAAACAGAAAAAAAAGGAAAAAAAGAAAAAAAAAGAAAAACAGGTATTAGGGCTGTCAGAGTGGCACAATTACACAGCTGTGGAGGTCGGCGGCAGCAGTATGAGGTCAGACAGTGGCACAATGGCATTCTGGACTTGGTGGCCATAACAGTTTTTAGGCACAGAGTGGCACCAATCACACTGTGTGGGAGGGTCACGGCGGGGCTGGCCTAGCAGTATGAGGTCAGGCGTGGCACAATGACATTATTGGAGGCGGTCAAAACAGTATTTAGGACACAAGAGTGGCACAATGATACAGTGTGGAGGTCACGGCGCAAGCAGTATGATGTCAGACATTGGCACATGACATTATGGAGACGGAAAAACTGGTATTAGGGGCCACCAGAGTGGCACAATGATACCGTGTGGAGGTCACGGCAAGCAGCAGTAGTATAGGGTCGACAGTGGCACAATGACATTATGGACAGGCGGCAAGACAGTATTAGGCCACAGAGTGGCACAATCCACAGTGTGAGAGGTCACGGGCTGGGCCGCAGTTATGAGGTCAGGACAGTGGCAAATGGCATTCTGGCCGGTGGCAAAACTGTTATTAGGCCACAGAGTGGCACACAATACACAGTTGTGGAAGGTCACGGCGGGCAGCTAAAGTGATGAGGGTCAGGCAGTGGCACAATGACTATTATGGAGGCGGATAAAAAAAAAAAAAATAAAAACAGTATTAAGCCAAGAGTGGCACAATCACACAGTTGTGGACGGTTCTCGGCGGTGGGGCAGCAGATGAGGTCAGGCAGTGGCACAATGAATTATGGAGGCGGGAATAAAAAGAAAATAAAAACTGTATTTATGCCACAGAGTGGCACAATGATTACAGTTGTGGAGGTCACGGCGGGCCGCGATGAGGTCGGGACTATGTGGCACAATGACAAATTCTGGAAGGTGGCAAAAAAAACAGGATTAGCCCACAGTGTGGAGGGCACGGCAGCAGCCACGGCAGCAGCCATGAGGTCTGACAGTGGCACAATTGACACAGTTGTGGAGGCACGGACAAGAGTCCACAGCAGCAGCATGAGGTTCAGAGAGTGGCAACAATGACATGTGCAAGGGGGCTCCCCAAATAGTATTAGGGCCACAGAGCGGCACCAATGATGATGCAGCGGGAGGTAACGGCTTGGCGGCAGCGCATAGAGAGGTCAGGCAGTGGCCCCAATGACAGAGAGTGGACGGTGATGAAGGAAGCACAGCATGAGGTCATCAGTGAGTGGCACCTGACATTCTGCTAGGGGGCCAAATTAGTATAGGCCACAGAGCGGCACAATGACTGAGAGCGGACGGTCACGGCGGCAGCAGCATGAGGTCAGGCAGTGGCACAATGACCAGGCTGTGGAACGGGTGATGACAGGAGCTAACGCATGAGGTGTCAGAGACGTTGGCAAATTGAAATTCTGCAGGGTGGCAAATTAGTATTAGGCCACAGAGCGGCACAATGATGAGAGCGCGAGGTCACGGCGGGGCAGCAGCATGAGGTCAGGCAAGTGGCACATGACAGTGCGTGGACGGTGGTGATGAAGGAGCAAACAGAATGAGGTCAGAGAGTGGCACAATGACATTCTGCAGGTGGCTAAATAGTATTGGCCACAGAGCGGCACCATTGTCTCGGGAGCGGGGCGGTCACGGCGGCAGCCAGCATGAGGTCAGGCAAGACAGTGGCTCAATGACAAGAGTGTGGAGGGGTGAGGACTGGCAGCAACAGCATGAGGTCACTGAGTGTGGGCACAAATTATACTATTCGGGACGGGGTTGGCAAAAACAGCAGGACCAGGCGCTGAGTGGCCCATAATGACCACAGGTGTGGAGGTCATCGGCAACTGCAACAGCAGCTGCAGCCTGAGCACTTAGTAGTGGGGACACAATGAAGAGTGTTGAGGTGGGTTTTCCGGTGGCAATACCAGTCCCGGGAAAGACGTGCGGTGGTAGGGCAGATGGAAGAAACTATCAGGGCCTAGATAGTGTGGCCATCAGGGCGGCGCGCGGTCGGCTCGGGCATCAGGAATAGTGACTGTGGCGTGGGAGTTTGAACCCAGACTGACGCCTAAGGCATTGGTGTGTGAATTCCTGGCCGAATCCAAGCTGATTTACATCTGGAACAAAGGTCAGTCGTTCAACTATTTCCCTTGTGGACAAGCGGGACTCTCCTTGGGGTAACGGATGGCCCCCCGCCGCATGAACACACGCTTGTTGCCACACTCTGGCCGGGCAGGACAGCTTCTCCACTGCATACTCCGGGCAAGTTGCGGCCCTCATCCAGTTTGGGTTTGCCCAGTAGACCAGCGGATCGTTCTACTGGCGGTGGCAGAGTGCGGTCCAAGTAGGCCACATCTGTTGGTGCTGGGAATGCTCCAGGTCCGTGCTGTGCTGCTGCTGCTGCTGGTGATGCCCTCCTCACTAGGCGGGTGAAGGACGCTGTCATTAGTGACCTCCAGACTTTGAGGTTACTGCTGATGGAGTCCGGTACTGCTCCCTACCACCCCACCTTCCCCCAGCGAGCCGCTTGTCAGGAGTACTGTGAGCGCTGAGGAAACCCCCGGGCAGACCTGGCAGATGGTGGGACGATGCCGCACATAGGCTTGCGGCCATCTGATTACGGAGGAGTTTCCCGTGTGGTATGGTGAGTGGGGATGCCCGGCGCTAGTGCTGGGAAAAAATGGCGTTCCCAGGTGGGGAACGGTAGCCGAGGGTCCAATAGGGTCTTCTTGGGCAGCCAGAAGTCATCCCTCTGCCGGCTTGGGTATGCCCTGACTATTCGGCTGTCTTCTAGCCAGGCAAATTCATATGTCTGGCTGCGGGAATGTGCTGCTCATGGGGACGTCGAGGGGCGCCCGGCACCGCCAGGTCCTACGGCGAGACGGCCACGGTGCGGCGGGGGCTGCAGGCCGGGAGGCCGCTGAGCACACTGCCTCCGACGCCAAGGCTGCGCAGCGCAGCCGCGATGGGCACCTGGGGCGTGTTAGCCATCTCTGGGCTCCTGGTCCTGGGCGGCGGCGCCTAGGGCCTCCGCCTCCCTCCGCCGCCTCACAGGGCAGGGCCCCACGGACTCTTGTGGCCACGAGTTTGTAGTCGCCCACATCGCCAGTCCCCTTGTCCAGACTGATTTTTAGCAAAGCTGGTCCAGGACATGATATATGCAGTGGAATGGTCGTTATTCATTCCGTAGTCCCTGGCGACTGACCATTAACGTGGCCTCCTCGAATGGCCTCAAACAAACGGCAGTGTCACGCAGGACTTGAGCCTGCCATGGGCTGTACTATAATGGTTACACTGGGGTGTACGTCTGGAGGCCGGGATCATCATATATATAAATCGGTTGAATGCTCTTGCGCGGCGGACAGACAGTCGGTCCAAACATCTGCAGGCTGGAATTCCAGCGGGTCGGGGAAAGACATCGCATATCAGAGCGTTGTTGGGGAAGGCCGTTTTTCTGCCGACTGCAACTCGGAGGAGGGTTGTTCCTGGCTTTGTACGAATCGGAATAAAGTGCATGCACAGTTTCCACTGGCTCCATTTTCAGAAATGTTTGAATGAAGGTGGAAGGACTTCAGGAAACCTGGTTTACAACCAGATTTGAACACTGTGCGCCATGCAGGGCGCTGCATGGACCATCCTCCTCGGTGCTAGCCGCGGATACACATGTTCCTTCCCATGTCCGTCACCTTGGTTCCGTTCTGCAGTCTGGCGCGAAGGGGGAAAGCCACACATCGATTTCTTGCAGCATGCCGCGGATGCAGTTCCTCCCCTGTGTGACTTCGTTCGCCCGAGGCAAGCGAGGTGTAGAACTGCGTGGACACCGCTGTGCCCTATCCATGTTGGTATGATGGAGCAGAGTACTTGTGAGAGGCTGAGATGGTGTGGTGGTTGGTGGAGGTGGAGGGAGGAGGGAACATTGGCGCAAGGGAGCAGCAGTGTGACAAATCGTGGAGGAGAAAAGCGGCGTCTCCTGGTCCAAGTTGTTTGGTGTGCCCTGGGAGGAAGCACATTCACCCAGTTGGGCCGTAAAGGACATGTACTGGCCCCTGACCGTAGTTAGTTACAGCTCCAGACGTTCCGCGCTGCCGTTGTATCCTTGGAACAAACCGATATGCCTCAAGGACTGACCCCACTTTTGTTCTACCTATGTATGGATGTGCTGTGGTACTGCCTTTTTGGATAAAGAAATTTCGGCTTGGAAACTCTCCTTCTCGGCTCGGACCAAAGCCATTAGTTTCGGATATGGTTGCAGAGTTCACCATTTGGAACAGGGTGGGGGACGGCCAGAGTACCATACAATATTGGACAGCGAGCACGGTCAGCTGCTGACCTGAGATGGTGTGGATCGCAGTAGGGGGTCTCGTTTCATATGCCTCTCTGAACGGACTGCTGGCGGCCAGAGCTACGCGAGGAGAGGAGCATCCTGGACCGGGAGGAGGATTGTTCAACAAAGAGGAAACAGCTGCCTTCTGCAGTGGGTGGTGGAGGCATTGCTGGCTTGAAAATTGGCATGCGTGGCCACGGGCCGCTCTGCTGCTGCAGCCGCCAGGATGGACCACCACATTCTGAGCCACGTTTCTCCAGGCCACCGGTATGGGGGATCGCGGCATGTGTTGACGCAGGGCCGTTGTGCCAACGGTTGCTCCCTTGGCCACGCTTCACTTTCTGCCACAGATTCTACTGATACCCTTGATTCGGCTCCTCCGGGTGTCTTGGCAAAGAAACTGCCACAACGCACAGAGTAGCTGTTTTTACCGCCCAACGATCCTCATCTGATGGACTACTTGCCCGCCCGCGCCCGCGAGGAGCCCCTGTTGCCGCACTTGGCTTGGTACCGGCGAAGCGGGTGTGCGTCCCCGTGGACCCGCCTTGGCTCCCGACCTCACACTGCGGCTACCCTGCTGACTCTCGGCCAACACATAACCCACTTGCTGGCTGCGCCGCTGCTGACGCGCAAGCGGACGCGCCGTCTGTCTCATGACGTGGTGGAAGCCCCTTGCTTCACCCGGCTCCCAAGGGCGGGCGGCTACCATTCATATTCTATTGGTGGGGCGGCGGCTAAGATCTGGTTCCTCATCACCCGGGTCGTGGCGAAGCCCGATGGCGGTACCGCGCTCTCTCAGGACCGCCACTGGCCTACCGCGCCACTGCCGAGTCGTTGCCGCCCTACTGCAAGAACGCGGGGGATATGGGGCCCCATGTCGTCAGCGGCCACGTAGCTGCTGTTGACCCGCCTCTAAGTGTTCATCCTCGCTTTATTGTGGCGCTGAGCCCAGACCACATAGTAGATCCCTGGTGAGGGTAAGGGTTGGGACAGAGAGGGAGGTGGACAGGGGTAGGGCCCTCCTGATCCCGCTCCAGGGCATGTGCCATCTAAGTGTTGTGGCGGAGGTTCCCACCGACTCTTGGCTGGGGTGGGCAGATGTGCATCTGGGAAGGCACGAGATGATAGGTCAACCAATCAAGAACCCTTGGGTTGCTGAAAAAACACTCAGCCGCATAGGATGACAGCGGCAGTTGGGCTCACGTAGTGACCCCTGCTGTGCGACGTCCCCTTGCTGTGCTGCGGACCTGGGCCTCCGTTTTCTGGAAATGTTTGTGCCACTGCCTCGCGCAGTTGCAGAGCCTGCCACCTCTCTGTCTGACATTACTGTTGTTATAATAATGTACAGACACTGTTTGAGGAAGATTAACTGTTTAGATAAATTTACACCCTGTTTTTGGACTCCATTGAACCCATGTAACAAGCCCTTGGGGTAACCTTGGTTATAAAGATTGCGCTCCACAAATGGCCAGGAAAAATTTACTTGTAGTGGCGTTTACAAGCACTGTGTGTTTTACTAAATGTAAAACTCGCACATAACAGGCGGAATGATCCTGTGCGCTTGTGAATTATGTACTCAAGAAAAAAAATGTATAAAATTCGGGTGTTGAAATATAAGACGGTTTATTTTTAGTCAGCACACCAGCAAAACAACGCTTAATTAAACCCCTGGATGTAAATTGCGCCAAAAGAATTGAGCCGCACAAACATAGTAGCTTGTTGTAGCGTGTTAACAATTGCGGGTTGTCTACCGCCAAAACAAGCGATTACAAGGTGTATTTAGCCTTTGCTGTGAAATTAGGCTACCAAAAAAATATATATATATTTGGCATTGAAAAAGACGGTTTATTTTTGTCAGCACACCAGAAAAGACAACGCTTAATTAACCCCTGGATTGTAATTGCGCCCAAAGGAATTGCCAGAGCACAAAACTAGTAGCGTGTTCAATTGCGTGTTTTCTACGCCACACAACAGAGAGAAGTTGTACTTTGCCTTTGCGAGAGAATTAGGATACCAAAAAAAAAATTATTATATATTTGACGTTGGAAAAAGACGGTTTATTTTGTCAGCACGACCAGCAAAACAACGCTTCTATAATTAAACCCCGGGATGTAAATTGCGCCAAGAAATTGAGCCGCACAAACTAGTAGCGTGTTACAAGGGGTGTTTTCTACGCCACACAACTAGAGGATACTGTTGTTATTTGCCTTTGCTTGTGAATTAGGCTTAACAAAAAAATTATATATATTTTTGGGCGTCTGAAAAAGGACGGTTTATTTTTGTCAGCACACCAGCAAACAAGCTTAATTAACCCCTGGATGTAAATTGCGCCAAAGAATAGAGCCGCCACAAACTCAGTAGCGGGTTTCATTTGCGTTTTTCTACGACATCACAACAAAGGAGTTACAGTTGTAATGTGCCTTTTGCTTGTGAAATTAGGCTACCCAAAAAAAAAGATTTACTTTATGTGGCGTTGATAAAGACGGTTTTTTTTTGTCAGCCACACCGGCAAAAACAAGCTTAAGTAAACCCTGGATGTAAAGTGCGCCCCAAAGAATTGAGAAGCCGCACAAACTTAGTAGCGAGTTACAATTGCGTGTTTATACGCCACACAACAAGAGATACAGTTGTAATTTGCCTTTGCTGTGTGAGTTAGGCTACCAAAAAAAATATTTATATCTTTGGCTTGAAAAAAGACGGTTTATTTTTGTCAGCAACACCAGCAAAAACAACGCTTAATTAACCCCCTGGATGTAAAATTGCGCCAATGAATTGAGCCGCACAAAACTTAGTAGGTGTTACAATTGCCGTGGTTTTCTACGCCACAACATGAGAGATCCAGTTGTAATTTGCCTTTTGCTTGTGAATTAGGGTACCAAAATAAATATATATATATTTCGGTGTTGAAAAAAGACAGTTTATTTTTGTCAGCACACCAGCCAAAAACACGCTTAGATTAACCCCTCTGGATGTAAATTGCGCCAAAGAATTGAGCCCAACAAACGAGTAGCGTGTTACAATGCGTTGTTTTTTCTTAGCCACACAACAGAGATACAGTTGTAATTTGCCTTTGCTTTGTGAATTAGGCTATCCAGAAAAAATATATATATATTTGGCCTTGTAAAAAAGACGGTATATTTTTTTGTCAGCACCCCAGCAATACATCGCTTTTAACCCCTTGGATGTAAATTGCCGCCCAAAGAAATTGAGCCGCCACAAAACTGTGTAGCGTGTTACTAATTGCGTGAGTTTTTCTACGCACACTACAAGTGATTAAGTGGTTAGTTGCCTGTGCTTGTGATTAGGCTTCCAAATTAATTAGATATATTTGGGCGTTGAAAAAAAAAGACGGTTTATTTTTTGTCAGCACACCAGCCAAACAACGCTTAATTAACCCCTGGATGTAAATCTGCGCCAAAAGATTGAGCGCACAAACTAGTGCGTAGTGTTTCTATTGCGTGTTTTTCTACGCCACACAACAAGAGATACAGTGGTATTTGGCCTGTTGCTTGTGATAATTAGGCTACCAAAAAAATATTTATATAGTTGGCGTGGAAAAAGATGGGTGTATTGTTGGAGCCATCATCCAGCAAAAACAACGCTGAATTAAACCCCTGGATTGTGGGTTAATGGGCGCCTAAGAAGGGAAATTGCCCGCTACAAACGAGGATGGAGCGGGGGGTACTGGGAGGCGGGGGAGTCGCCACCTCCCCGCACCATTCTCCACCCCGAGTGTCAAGCGGTGGTTGGGGCCGGGGGGGTGGGTAGGTGGAGTAACCTTTTATTTTTGTGTGTGAGTGGGGGCAGGGGATATTAGTCGGGGGGTGGGGGGGTCTGCTCACCAGCTATATCATACGCTCTTATTTATACCCCCTGGATGTAATAAATTGCGCCAAAGGAAGTGAGCCGCATACCATACTTAGTTCGCGGGGTACAATTGCGTGGTTTTCTACGCCCATCAACATGAGATACAAGTTTTCGTCCCAATTTGCCTTTGCTTGTGAATTAGGCTACCCAAAAAAATTATATATATATTGCGTTGAAAAAAAAGACGGTTTTAATTTTTGTCAGACAACAGCAAAAAAACGCTTAATTAACCCCCGGAGGTAAATAGCGCCAATGAAGTGAGCCCGCCACCAAACTAGTTAGCTTTGTAGCGGGTGTAGGTTGTTATACAATGGCGTGTTTTCTACGCCACACAACAAGAGATACAGTGGGACTTAGCCTTTGCTTGTGTATTAGGCTACCAAAAAAAAATATATATATTTGGCGTTGAAAAAGGCGGTTTATTTTTTGTCAGCACACCAGCAAAACAACGCTTAATTAACCCCTGGATGTAATTGCGCATAGAATTAGCAGCCAAATAATGAGAGTGTATTTGTTATTGTTAAAAAACGCTGTTTCTTTAATGAATACAACTGGAATGGCTTAGAATCCCACTTGGATATTGAATGTTATATGCAGCGGCAGTGGACGCACACTGGATTTTCAGATCCAATACCCCAAAAAATCAGAAATAAGAACATCAGAGACAGACTCTGAGACAAGCTGAGACTACCCCACAGAAATCGCTGTGTTAAAATCAGTCTTCAGAAAGCGTATCACCCGCAGCACACCTTCGCCTAGCAGTCTGTGAGAGGTGTGTGAGCTCGTCCCAGCGGCGCGCTCGGTCTTATATAGTGCGGTGAGTCACAGAAATCCCTGCCGGTCTCTGATTGGCTTCATCTCTGCACATTGTCATGCAGGCGATGCCCGTCATTCCTCCCAGTGTGCTTTTGCCCCATGTAGCGCCATGTGCTCGCAGCCATTTTATCAATCAGAAAGACACTTCGTTTCCCCGAAGTACCCAAAGTTCGACTTCGGTCCGAACCGAAGTTTTCCTGAAATTCTAAACGAATTCCACTTTGTTAGAATCAATTCGCCCATCTCTAACTATACCCTTCACCCAGGCTTTTGTAATTTATGAACAATTTATGGATCTGAGCAGATTGTATAGTGTATTTTAAATATATTGCATAGGAATTAAAAGTTATGTTTTAGGGATTGTAAATGTTCTTAGTCTTTGCAGTTATTTATCTAATAATATTATAGATCTTTGGTCTTATCAATGTATTGTATGGCAGTGATTACCCCCGTTGTAGTTGCGTCAGCATGTTAGAGACTAGGTGAGTCAAGGTCTCTTGCAGTTCTGGAGCAATTTGTTTTGCGACCTCGATGGCCAGTTGTTTATAATCTAACTGCTTCTCCTAGTTCTCTGTTTCCAAATCCAGGTTTTCTGTTTTTGCAGGTGAACTCACTGTGGTCAAGGTTGGTGACAAAGCATTGGAGTCCAAAAGTGATTCTGAAACAGTGGTTTTGGTTTTATTGTCAGACTTGGACTTGCTTTTATGCCCTATTGCTTGAACAAAACAGTCCATCAGTATGGACTGTTGGACAGGGGTGCCTAGGGCCCACAGGTGAAGTTGACTATAGGGGCATACCAGTTGAGCTGTTTCTGGGCCCACTGATAGAGTTTATTTTAGGGGCCCACCCTTCAGCTACTGTAAATGACTGTACATGCCTCCTATACTTTGCATCTTGCTATTTGCCTCTCTTTCCTTGTTTTTGTGCCTCACTTGAGGATGTAAATGCCGCTTAAAACAACACCAGGTCTACTATGGGGACCACTGGGGGTTTCCTTTATTCTCCTGTGGGCCAGTCCAACCCTGCGGGCAGGTATCTGTAGTCAGAAATGAAGGTTGTCACTTACTAGGAGAATTGATATGTGACAAAATTTAAAGGGGTTGTCTCACTACAAGGATTGATTTTTATGTTAAAGACCTTGCAAAAACAAGTCACTTTGCAATATATGTTCACTAACAGCATCAGCTCCTCAGGTAGCTATAGCTACAGACCTGTTTAGTCTCTCATGATAGGCTGCCAGCACTGGTTGCTATAGCTACAGACCTGACTTCTACTGTAGCCTAGTAGAAGCCAGTAAAAACCAAGAAAACAGGGCTGAGGTAAGATGAATCAATGTAATGAGACAACCCCTTTAAGAGTGATGGCAATTAGCAGTATAGTCACAATAAGAGAGGATTATACAATGGACAATTAAATAAGATAGATAAGAAAGTGTTAAGCAAGTAGTGTTTAAGTCAGGAAAATAAAGTGGTCTTGATTTCCCATTTTGTGATAGGTAATGTTTTTAGAGAGGTCAGATGTAATAGACCAAAAAAACAGAGGATTGAGTAAAAAGCAGCAGATTAAGGCTACAAACACACAGCACAGGACAAAAACCGTTGGAAAGCCGATGCATGACTGTGTTTTATGTCACTGTTTTCGCAAAAAGCGCGGTCGTTTTTTTACCATCGGCCTGTACAATTGAATGTACGGGAAACCAACGGCAAAATGGCAGCGGATTTTACATGTTCCTAAAACCGCCGACGCCAGAAACCGATCTGAAAAAAAAATGACCTGTGTAGACTACAAGTCATTTTTCTATTAAAGTCTATGGGCTTGATAAACAGTCTGATTTTCAGCGGTTTTAAAAAAACTAAAACTGCCGAAATTCCAACCGTTTTTGTGTGCTGTGTGGACTTAGCCTAAGTAAAAGGCACGGTGGTAAAATAGACAGACTTAGTAAAAGAGAGATGCACGGTCAACATGTAAGAGCTGCCTGTAGCGATGCAGAATGGTCACCTAGCTGTTTGGCATTGTCAGTCAGTAGTGAAGTATTTTGTCAGAAGTTCACCTGGCTCAGGGTTGCTATTCATCCCAAATTGTTGGGCGGGCCACCTGACTATGCAGAAGCTGTATCACTGATCACGGTCTGCAATGCTGCCGTTTTAAGATAGCATTGATTTCAGTGCTGGAGTAGTATAGTAGTTCTTCTGGCTCAGTAGCAGACAGAGGATAACTTTTGTTTTCCCAGTTGTTGGGCTGGTAGCCTCGCTATCTGGGAGCTGTGTTACTGTGAATAGTCTGCAGAGCTGCTACTCCAAATACTGCTGCTGTAAAGTCGACATATTTGAGAGATGGAACTAGTTTGCCAGCATTTTCCTTGCTCAGTAGGTGGCAGAGGGTTGGTTTTGCTTGTCTGGTTGCTGGGCTGGCCGCTGTCTGGGAGCTGTGTTGCTGGTTACAGCCTGCAATGTTGCTACTCAAAATGCTGCTGTAATAAGATGGCTCACGACCAGAGCCGTCTTAACAGCATTACGGGCCCCTGGGCAGAGCACTGCAGTGGTCCCCTGTCCAAATACATGACATCACACTAGGTCATGCCTCTAGCCACTCCTGTGTATGTTTCTTGTATTCCTGGGACAAATATACCCCACCTGGGGCCCCTATACTTGTGGGGCCCGCGGGCAACTGCCTAGTGTGCCCAATGGAAAAGATGGCCCTGCTCACGACTCTACCACATGGTTTTAAGCCTCTTGTGCCATTTGTTAATCCATCCTGCAGAACCCACCTAAGGTGAAATCACTCCCACAGAGTTGATAGGGAACCCTGCCTGTTTAGAACGGGATGGTAGAGAGGCATTATACCACAAGGCTATTACAGTCACTTTCTATAAGCCTAGTATGGCATACAAATGGTGCATGGTCCAGTCATATGTTCCCTTGCTATTGTTCTGTACCTTCAGTTGTATGAAGTGAGGCGAGTCATGCTCCAGCCTCCAAGCAGCTGCGTCTTGCTGGATAGGAAGAGTCAGCTCACGGTATCAGGTGACCCTGTCAGGAAGAGGTCACTGTGTGAACTCCATGGAGGGGTTGAGCTGTGATGCAGGTGGCTGCAGTAACCAGGTATCTGGTCATGATGTTGATGTGGCAGATAAACAGGCCTCCAATGTTCTCTGCTGCTTTCACGAGCCAAACTCAGGTTCAGGTAAGTGGGGTTTGAAGAGGTTGATAGAGGAGTAGCTCTGCAACTGCTCAATGTGTCTGCTTATAATACTGCCAGAACCAGAAGTAACAGATTAATTGTGGAAGAAAAAAACGTTATGGAAGAAAAGGCCTAAGAGACCGATTTCTTTGTCAACACGAGAAAACATTGATGTCGCCTGTGATATGATTTTGGAAAACGGACAAAGTGGCACAAAATGAATATCATGGACTTTCAAATATCTAATACAAATGCGTTTTTCATATCTTTCATAATGAATTGAAAATAAGTAGTGTTGAGCAATTATTATCGACAAAGTTGAAATCGGCAGTTTTTATGTTGATCGGATTTTTTAGATCACGCGATAATTTAGGTTAAAATCTGTGCATCATCTATTAATATCGCGCCATTTTCGGCGCATCCTGTCATTTTGGCGGCCAGCAAATCAGCTTACAGAATAGAGCAGGGTGAGATGTGTGTGCGACGTCATGACTGGGATGTGTATGGTTGCGATTGGCTGGAAAAATCACATGACCTCGTTTTACATAGAACAGCCCTTCCTGTTCATGATCAGTGTCTGTCAGTGTCTCATAGCAGTAGGACGTGTGCTCTGCCTGTGTCCAAACAGCTCAGCGAAATTATTCTATTTCTTCACAGAGAAAATTTTTGGGGGTTTTTTTTTTTTTTTTTTTTTTTTTTTTTTGTTTTTTTTTTTTTATTTTTTTTTTTTTATTTTTGTTGGTTTATTTTTTTTTTTAAATTTTTTTTTTTTTTTCTTTTTTTTTTTTTTTTTTTTTTTTTTTTTTTTTTTTTTTTTTTTTTTTTTTTTTTTTTTTTTTTGTTTTTGGGGGGGTTTTTTTTTTTGTTTTTTTGGTGTTTTTTTGTGTTCTTTTTGTTTTTTTTGTTTTTTTTACTTTTTTTTTTTTTTTTTTTTTTTTTTTTTTTTTTTTTGGGTTTGAGGGAGTGTTTTGTTTTTTTTTTATTCTTTTTTTTTTTTTTCCTTTTTTTTGTTTTTGTTTTTTTTTTTTTCTTTTGTTTTTTTTTTTTTTTTTTTTTTTTTTTTTTTTTTTTTTTTTGTTTTTTTTTTTTTTTTTTTTTTTTTTTTTTTTTTGTTTTTTGGTTTTTTGTTTTTTTTTTTTTTTTTTTTTTTTTTTTTTTGTTTGTTTTTTTTTTTATTTTAAAATTTTTTTTTTGGGTTTTTTTTTTTGTTTTTTTTTTTTTTTTTTTTTTTTTTTTTTTTTTTTTTTTTTTTTTTTTTTTTTTTTTTTTTTTTTTTTTTTTGATAGATCATTTGATTTTAAATTCGAATACACAATTTTTTTTCACCACGGTGAAAAAGGGCCCAAAAAACCTTTTTTTACCGAATCTTTTCAATACGTTTTTTTTTCACTTTGGGGCAGTACAGCTTTTTTGTTAGAGCTGCTTTCATTAAATGTGAAATACAGCAATTTTAGTCACCACGGGTAAGAAAGGTGCCAAAAATCCTTTTTATATCCAATACTTTTCAGATACGTTTTTTTCCTTTGGCGCATACAGTTTTGTTGATAGAGATTTTGCAGTTAAATGTGAATACACAATTTTTGAGTCACCAAGGTAAATTTAAAAGGGGGAAATAATCCCTTTTTTTACCCGAATACATTTCAAACGTTTTTTTCACTTGGGGAAAGTACGTTTTGTTGTGAGCTATTTGCAGTTAAATGTAAATACAGCAATTTTGTATCACCCAGGGAATTAAAGGTGCTAAAAATACCTTTTATTATCCAAATACTTTAAATACTGTTTTTTCACTTTGGGCAGTACAGCTTTGTTGATAGAGCATTTTTGGCAGTTAAATGTAATACAGCTTTTTTGTAGTCACCACAGGTAATTTAAAAAGGTGCCAAAAATCCTTTTATATCCGAATAATTTCAGTACTGTTTTTTCACTTTGGCCAGTACGCTTTGTGATAGATCTACTTTCCCGTTAAATTGAATACAGAAATTTTGTAGTCACCCACAGGTGAATTGAAAGGTGCCAAAAATACCTTTTATTACCCCGAATACATTTCGAAAATTTTTTTTTCATTTTTGCACATACAGCTTTTTTGTAGGCTACTTTGCATTTAAAATTTTGTTTTCAGCAATTTTGTTTCACCACAGGTGAATTGAAAGGTCCAAAAATCCCTTTTTATTATCCAATACATTTCAATACGTTTTTTTTTTCCTTTCCCGGGATCACTTTTTTTATTTGGGCCCTTGCGTTAGATGTGAATACAGCAATTTTTGTACCCCACAGGTAAATTAAAAGTGCCAAAAAAAACCTTTTATTTCCGAATACATTTCAATATGTTTTTTTCATTTGGGGCCCTCATTTTGTTTATTGGGGCCCCTGCATTAAATGTGAATCAGAAATTTTTTGTATCCCCAAAGGGTAATTAAAAGGGTGCCAAAAATACCTTTTTTTCCAAAATTCAGAACGGTTTTTCATTGGCGCAGGCCACTTTGTTGAAGATCACTTTGGGAGTTAAATTGAATACAGAAATTTTTTGAGTCACCACATGAATTGATGGCCCCCAAAAAACCTTTTTTATCTGAATACTTTTCAATATTGTTTTTTCACTTTGCCGCACTACAGCTTGTTCATTGGGACCCTGCACTTAAATGGAATACAGCAATTTGTAGTCCCACGGTAATTAAAAGGGTGCCAAAATACTTTTATTATCCGAATAATTTCAGATACGTTTTTTTTCACGGGGCGCATACAACTTTGTTCATTGAGGCCCCTTCCCTTTAAAATGTGAATAAGAATTTTTTTTTTAAACCACAGGTAATTAAAAGGGTCCCAAAAAACCTTTTATTATCCGAATAATTTCAGAACTGTTTTTTCATTTTGGGGGCCAGGCCACTTTGTTGATAGATCTATTTTGCATTTAAAAAGTAAAAACAGCAATTTTGTATCCCACAGGTGATTTTAAAAAAGCAAAAATACCTTTTTATTACCCGAATAATTTCAAACTTTTTTTTCAGGGGGCGCAGACACTTTGTTGATAACTACTTTGCATTTAATGTAAACGAATTTTTGTCACCACGGGTGAACTAAAAGGTGCCAAAAATACCTTTTTTATCCGAATACATTTCAGATCGGTTTTTTTTCACTTTTGGCGCAGACACTTTTGTTGATGGGTATTTGCTTTAAAGGGGAAACAGAAATTTTTGGTCACCACATAATTGAAAGGGCCAAAATCCCTTTTATTACCCGAATAATTTCGTCGTGTTTTTTTCTTTTTGGCCATTTAGTATTTTTGCATTTAAAATTGAAACGCAATTTTATAGTCCCCACAGGTGAATTGAAATTTTCCAAAAAACCTTTTATTACCCGAATACATTTCAGATACTTTTTTTTTTCATTTTGGCGCGGGCCCAGCTTTGTTGAAAATTCACTTTGCAGTTAAATGTAATACACAATTTTGTGTCCCACAGGTGAATTGATGGGTCCCCAAAAAAATACCTTTTATTATCCAAATACTTTCAGAACGTTTTTTTTCATTTTGGCGAGACAGCTTTGTTGTAGACTATTTGCAGTTAAATTTGAATACACTTTTTAGTCCCCACAGGTGAATTAAAAGGGGTGCCAAAAATACCTTTTACTACCCAAAAAATACATTTCAATACATTTTTTTCATTTTGGCGCGGGCAGCTTTTTTATAGATCTACTTTGAGTTAAAGTGAATGCAGCAATTTTGTAGTCACCACATTTAATTTGATAGGTGCCCAAAAATACCTTTTATTATCTAAAATACATTTCAATTAGTTTTTTTTTTTCATTTTGGCCACTACACTTTGTTCATTGAGGCCCCTTGCACTTAAATGTGAATACAGCAATTTTGTGTCACCACAGTAATTTGAAAAGGTGCCAAAAAATACCTTTTTTATCCAATACATTTCAGATACGTGTTTTTTCACTTTGGCGCAAACACTTTGTTCATTGAGGCACCTTGCAGTTAAAATGTAATACGAAAATTTTGTAGTCACCCGGGTGAATTAAAAGGTGCCAAAAATCCCTTTTATTATCCAATACATTCAGATACTGTTTTTTTCACTTTTGGTCAGCAAGCTTTGTTGATAGATCTATTTTTGCATTTAAATTTGAATCCAGCAACTTTGTATCACCACGGGTTGATGGGTCCAAAAAAATCCTTTTATTATCCCTATACATTCGAAGGTTTTTTTTTTTCACTTTTGGTCAGTCAAGCTGTTTTTTAGAGACTTTGTAGTTAAATTTAATCCAGCAATTTTATAGTCACCCAGGTGAATGATAAAAAAAAAATCCCCTTTTTTTTCCCTATACATTTCAGATACTTTTTTTTTCACTTGGCCAGGCCAGCTTTTTTGATAAGACCCAAACCTTTGGGTTTAAAAAATTTGAATCCACTTTTTTGTTTTGATTTGAGGTTTTGGAATAGCTGTGATTTGCCTTTTTTTAATAAAGATTTTCCAAAATCTTCATCCCTTTAAAATTTTTTAAAAAAACTGACGAAATTCAGGGGGGTAATCGAGCAAAGGGGGGGGGTGGGACGGGAGGAAAGAGGTACGAAGAAGTGTCCTTCCATGCGGGCGACAACACGCATGCCAGCGGATCGTCAGTTCAGAACCGAGGCCCGTCATCGCTGGGGCAGGGGCCCTGTAATCCATAAAAAACGCGCGCCAATCTGTCTTCAGTGGTTTTATGCAACCTGCCCAGCATCTTACCCCTCTCCTCCCAGTCACGGCCACAAATTGTATCGCATCATCAGCATCCGTCCAACATAAGCACCCAAATGTCAACTCGGTACCCCCCACTGTGGATAAACCATTTTCTGAAGACCCCTTTTTAGACAAAATGCGGTTGGGGGAAAGGCATGTTAAAAGACAAGAGCCAAAGGGTGATTTTCCTCTCTACGCCCAGTTTCTGTGCCCTCAGAGAGGGGAAGGAAGCCAATCGGCAAAAAACCCGGGGCCGGTCGGGAACGCCTTGCATCCCCTTGCTTTAGCCCGCAGCTCCTTGATGGTGCAGGACCACGAAGTCACCTTTTGATGAGAAAAGAACACATTGCGGGTCCAACGGGTCTTTTCCAAATTTGCTTGCGAGCGCTTCATCGCGGGCGAGGGGAAGAGATGGGTATGTCAAATAGGGTCCCGCCTCAAAAAGGGAGTGGGGAAATCGCAGAAGTCCGCATAGATTCCGCCCTACGGTCAGCGGAAACCCCCCCCCCCTCGCTTTCGCCATCAAAAAGGTCCAGGGGCCTTCAAGCCCGGGCCCCCTTTGGCAAACCCCCCTTTATTTACCCACGATGTCAATGCCGCCTTTGCCGAAAAAGCATAAGTAAGGAAGAACCTTTGGTGGTTAACCCCCCACCAACATGTCTTCACTGCAGCAATGCATGAGTTAAAAAGGGGGCAACATTTGGGAAAAAAAGGCCAAAGACACCCGGCCCCCAACCACGGGCAACCCTCTGTTCCCCCTCCTCCTCCTCCGCTACCCCAAGCGTTCCTTAGCTGCCCAGTTCTCAGATCAATCAGGTCACCCTCTTCAGCCTCCACCGTCGCCCCCAGTACCACAGCAGCACCAAACCCCTCCTACCCCCCTTTTCCCTTCCCCAGTTTTACGACCGCACGCCGACAGCGGCCGTCACAGCCACCCCTTTTCTTAGGTTTGGGACAGAAGAAAAACACTTAACCCAAACCCCCCAAAGCCCAAAAACCCGAATTCGGGATTTCCCGGCTTTTGGCCCTTTGGGAAAATTTTTCCCTTTCCGTCTGGGGGGACCAGGGGTTTTCCCCCAGTCATGGGCCCCCGCCTGCCCCCAATACCAGATGCCAAGCAGGCATTTCTTTGCCATAAAAGCTGTCCCTGCCCTGGCCAGTCACGTGTCATCTAAAATTTCAAGCGCGTTGTCTGCATCTGTGGCCGGAAAAGTCCATCTGACCACCGACACATGGACTAGTAAGCGCGGCCAAGGCCGCTATATCTCTGTGACAGCTCACTGGGTGAGCTGGGTGGATGTCTCTGGGGGTGACAGTGACTCTCAGGCACGGCGCACGCTCTTCAAAACCGCAGGGATGGTGCGGGGCTCTTTCCCCCAAGGTCCTCTGGTGGCATCACGTCCCCAGAGAAACAGGCCGTGTGAAATTAATCTGTCTTGGAGACCGTCCCCACACAGGTCAGGAGCTGTGGACGGCTCTCCGCAACGGGGACCGAGCGCCTGGCTGGGTGTCAAGAACCTTGTGCCAAGCAAGGTGGTGTGCGATAACGGCGAAATCTGCTGGCGCCTTAAGATCGGTAGGCTGGAGCACATCCCTTGCGGGCACATGTCAGAACCTTGTCGTCCAGAAATTCTAAAGAGCTACCCGGGTTTTGGACTGCCTGCTGAGGAAGGCTCGAAGTCTAAGTTCGCACTTCCGCCGTTCGCACCCTGCTTCATCCCGCCTGGCTGCGTTCAGCGTCAGCTTGGCCTCCCCGTCAACCGTCTCATTGTTGACGTTTGGAAACACGCTGGATTCCCCCCCTCCACATGCTCCGCGATTGTGTTTAGCAGCGAATGCCCTTTTCGCAGTACAAAGTGACACATGACCTGACAAGCAGCGGTGCGGACCTCGGGGTGTTGCGCCACCGAGAGTGGAGGCAGGTGAAAGAGCTCTGCACCATCCTTGCCAGTTTTGAAGAAGCCACCAAAAGGGTCAGTGCAGACGAGGCCCTTGTCAGCATGAGCATTGTGGTGATCTTAGTTCTGGAACGATCGTTGGACACTCTGAAACAACAGGAGGAGACGCATAATCTCCAAAAAATTGGGAATCTCGAAAGAGAACAAAGAGTGAATTTTGATCACTATATTTACTATTGTGCCATAGGCAAACTTAAACTCTACCGTTCAGGTGCTCACCAATTAGCCATCAGAGAATCCACATAAAACCCACTCCCCCTTCCGCGCGCACACTCATAACATATCCTGCTGAAACTGCCACCATGCACTCATGAGCCAAAAACCTTTAGTCAAATTCGCCATCTCCATAAGGGCTTGCGTCCCTTCTTACCGTACTGCCCGTGCCAATGCACTGCACCCAAAAGACACCTCAGCCCTACTGTGATGGGCCTCCGTCTCACTTCTTTCATATTATTGCAACTGCGTGCCTCACCTAGAATGAACTAAGCAGACTAAGGTGTCACATTACACAGCACACTGCCATCTTTATCAATTCCCATAAGCCCCTTTTCTTCAATATCTAATATGCATATTCATTGGGGAAACTAAAACTCCACTGTACAATAGAACCACTGTCATATTATCTTCCCATAAAGCACTTCTCCTACCTATGTAATATGCATATTCATTCCAATAGAGCTGCAGGCCCCTTAAACTATATAGTATTGTCTCAAGACTAATATTCATAAACCACTTCTCTTTTACATGAAATTATTCATTTTAATAAAGCTGGGGGCTCTAGGGTTTGCCCCCCTCCCCCCCCACGTTCGCCCCCACAATTTCCCCCCATTGAAAAATTCTCCCCTACGGCTCACAGCTCCCCAAATCAATCCACCACGCTAAAAATGGGGCGTGCAAAAAAATAGGGGAAAGAAGAACCCCGGGTATTTTTCAAATGCCATTCCCATCCAGTTGAATCCGTTTCGCATTTAAATTTCGGGCCCGCAAGCAGAAGCAAAAAATCTTTTAATAGATGATTTCCCATACTAAATTTAGCCCCCTTGAAAAAAAGCAATAAAACATGCACCCCTAATTTTTTTAAATAAAAAACCCGTGGCCTCACGTGATAAAATATCTGTCTTTACGGGACCCAGGGAAAATAAAAAAAAATTTGAGCCAAAGGGGGAGAGGGAGGAGAGGCGGGGGGGGCCCCCAGGGAGAGGGAAAGGGGGAGGGGGGAAAAAAAAAAAACATATATGAACTTGATGTTTCCCCATGGGTCATATATTCAACTGTGCTTTTATCCATTTTGCCCGTACTTAATCACATATATATGTTTTTTTTCCAAAAAATCATCAGAAAAGGGATCGCAAGATCAAATAAATCGGGAAAATAAAAAGCCTTGGGATCCCTTACTGGAGTTTGTACTTTGTATAGTTTAAAAAGGTTTCCCTGTTAGAAGGGTGGGGTTCCCCCCGGGACTTGTAATAAAAAAGGGGAGTTTTTCCCCCTTTTTCAGAAGAAAAGGGGGTTTTAAATGATAAAGGTTAGGGGATCGGGTTTTTTTTAAAATAGTGTGTATAGGGGGTTTTAAGAGTTAATATAAAAATTTTTATTTTTTTAGTTTTTAACGGGAGGGGGAACTATAGAGTTTTAAGTTTCCTAGGGAAAAAATAGAAAATATGGAGGAGGAGACGGACACCGATGCGGACACGGAGCCTTTTTTTCCCCTCAACCCCAAAAGGGCCCCGACATTTTTTCTAAATTTTATGGGTCCTTTTTTTGGCAGGGGTTCGGGTCCAAAGGCTTTTCAAGGCAGGGGCCATCAGCTCTCAGGGTGCATCTTCTGAGGCAACCCGGGCTGTTTTTTGAACCCGTGCCGGGGGGGAAAAGCGGAGGAGGGGGAAAGGGAAGGGGAGGAGGGTATTTCCAAGACCCCGGAGTTACCGGAAACCGGTCCCTCCCTTGGAAAGAGGATGGCGGAAATTTGAGGCGGAGGGGGAAAAGTTTGGGGAAAAATCATTTCCCTGGGCCCCCTTCGCCCCCAGGGGGCCCTTGGGAAATAAAGGGCCCATCTCTCAAAATGAATGCTTGGATGCTCCTTTTTCCTCCAACATGATCCTCCATTAAGGCCTTCAAAAATGAACAAAATTTACTGGGTCCCACCCCCCCTTGGGACCCCCGGGTTACAAAAACAAAACTCAGCACTCTTTTTCCCCACCCCCCCAAAAATATAAGAGTAAAATGCGGGAAAAATTTGGGCCCTTTGCTGTTTGTTTCAACTGGAGACATTTTTTTCATCTGATTCACGTTTTTTTAAATGTCCGGGGGGAAACAACTTCACGACTTTGGAAAAAGGCCATTTAGGGGTCCCAAGTAGCCTTTGCGGCAGCAGCAAAAAGGAAAAGGGTGGCAAACCAAAAGGGGGGACCTCTGGCTTTCCTTTTTTTACCAGCTCCCAAAAAGCATGCAAGGGAAGGGCACACATCCAACACACAGAGACCGTTTAAAGATCATGGGGCACGAACCATCTGCGTCTAAAACCAACCGATTTTTTTGTATGTTTTTTCCGGCCCCAAATTTGATTTGGGTATCCAAAAGGGACGAAGGGCCCTCACTCCCCCCACGCCATAGGGTGTTTTCCTCCCCAGCGGGCCAGGGGTATATCTGAGCGGACCTTCAGCACAGTTTGGGGGGAGTCATTACAGACAAAGGGGAAACCCGGGTTTTTCCCCCACAGTTTAATGGGATAGTTTGTTTTTAAATCGAGGGAATCGGGGCATGGATCTTGATGTGTTGTCCCCCCAAATTTCCCGAGGCCCACCGATTAGTTCCCTTTCTACTTCACATTTCTTTCAAACAAAAAAAGGTCCTCTTGAAATTTTTTTTTAAATGATTTTTTTTTTATTTGCAATTTTTTTTCCTTTTCCCAACAGTTCTTTTGCGGGTTTTGTGTGGAACTGTAAAAAAACGCAAGGTTTCATGACAACACCGTTTTCCCCATTTATTTTCACAAAACTTTAAATTTTCGCATTGTCAAGGGTTTTGGGGTAAATTTTTTGCTGTAAAGATACAGTTTTTTTTTAAAGGGTTTCCTTTTTGGAACAGAAATTGGCTTCTAAGGGGCCCTTTTTCCCTCCATCAAAATTTTTTAATAGTGGCTGAAAAAGTCATTTTTAAAATTTTTTGGGGTCATTTTGCTGTGGGGTAAAAGCAATAATCATGGCCTTTTGGAAACGGGAAATTTTGGCTTTTAAGTGGCATTTCCCCCTCAAAATTTTTTAAATTAGTGGCTGGAAGTCATATTTAAAAGTTTTTGGGGTCATGGCTGTGAGACACAGAATAATCTTTGGCCCCTTTGGGAAACAGAAAGGTGGCTTTTAAAGTGGCATTTTTTCCCTCCCAATTTTTTAAATAGGGCGGGAAGTCATTTTTAATAATTTTTTGGGGTCATGTTGCTGTGAGTTACAGCAATAATCATGGTCCTTTGGAACAGAAATGTGGCTTCTAAGTGGCATTTCCCCCCCACAATTTTTAAAAATTTGGGCTGAGAATTCTTTTTTAAAAATTTTTTTTGGGCCCTTTAATGCGGGCTTTAAAATTTGAAAGAATACTACGGGTTTCCTATTCTAAAAAATGTTGTTTCTAACAGAAAATTTGGTTTTTCAAAAATTGTAAAAAAAGTGGTTTCAAGGGTCATGTTTTAAAATTTTTGGGGGGCTTTTTGGGCCGTAAACAATGCAGTATACAAAAGGTCCCATTTTTAA
>JAODAL010038962.1:0-38569 GCA_025379985.1 Phyllomedusa bahiana | reverse complement strand
GATTTTTATGGTCATGTGTTTTTTCACCAGATAACGAGCTCCTTTAAGAAAATGGTGCCACTCCCCTAAAGTCAAATTAATGGCCAGCAACTGTCGATACCCAATGATATAGCTTCTTTTCACAAGGGAGAAGGTTTTTGAGCAAAAAAAGCAAGTGTTCAACTTGCCTTTGGGAGTCTTCTGCATAAGTACTGTTCCATCTCCTACAGAAGAGATATCTACTTCAAGATGAAATGGTGTTTCAGGATCTGGTCGAGACAGTACAGGTCATGTGGCAAACATGGCCTTAAGATAGGCAAAGGTTTCTTCCTATTCAGGCGGCCAATTTTTAGGGTTATTTTTTTTCTCTTGGTTTAAACCAGGGTAGGCACTGCCAGGGTGGAGAAGTGGGGAAATAATTGTTGGTAGTTATTCCCAAACCCCAGGAACGTTGAATAGCCCGAAGTCCAACAGGTCACAGATATTGAAGAACAGCAGACAGTTTATCGGGATCCATTACGCCCTTTTTTGAGATGTTACCCAAGGAAGGAAACTCTCTGTTAAATGGGCATTTCTTGAGTTTACGCCAGGGGTCATGAAGAGACTTAGGATCTGGTCAAATGTAAATTCAAGAGTCATCAAGTAGACTACACCCGATGTTAAGAGGTCACAATTAGTGTTGAGCATTGCGTTTGGGTATCGAATCATCGATAGTCGATGCGGCCGCATCGATAAGGTTTTTTTATAGGACATCATTATGCCGGATACCATTAAAATCTATGGGGAGGAACAACACCTTCATTATTACACCCAAACAGGCTGGAAAGGAAAATTTAAATCCACACATCAATGGGTACGTGCTCATCTTGGCAACACACTTTAAATAATAATGGTCACAGAAAAAAAGGGGACAGACCCTTCACTATCCCTTTTGTACCACCCGACCCCTTAAACCCGCGTCACCTTCAAATTAAAAATGCCAAAAGGGCAGTATGATTTAAACCATCATTTACTTGAACTGGACTTTGAATTCCCTGTCCTAAACGCAGCATGAGCCCCAAACCTCTGACCCCCACTTTTAAAAAGTCCAAAAAAAGGAGTCTTTAACCCCTTTTTAGTTTCATGGACATTGACTATCCCGGGCCGGGGCCACACATGAGCCCCCAAACCCTGCATGACCCCACATTTAAAAAGTGCCGGAAAAAGGAGTCTTTCAACGCCATTTTAGTTTCATGGACATTGACTATACCGCCGGGCCCAAAAGCTGAGCCCCAAACCTGCATGACCCCCACATTTAAAAAGTGCCGGAAAAGGGTCTTTAAACCCCCCTTTTATTTGAACTGGACGGGGGTTAATGTCGGGGGGACGCATAGCCCCCAAACCCTGAAAATACCCCCCATTTAAAAAGTGCCGAAAAAAGGGAGTCTTTCAACCACCATTTTGGGGAAACGGACTTGAATCCTGTCCTGGACCGCGTATGCCCATTAAACCGTCTGCCCCCAGATTAAAAGTGCGGGAAAAGGATTGTTATGTCTGATCTGTATGTTTTCGTATAATACACGTTTTTTTGCCCCTTTTCAATTCCCTTGGTGAATATAAAATTTTGCTGTTTTAAGATTTACTAGATGCTGCGTCAATGAACATTGCTGGGTGTGAAAAGTCAAAAAACAAAAATTGTTTTTTTTTTGATAAAATAAACGGTTTTTTTTTGCATTTTCAATTCACCTGGGGAATTTAATTGCTGTTTTAAAGATTTACGTAGATGCTGCGTCATGAACGGCTGGGTGCGCAAAAAGTCAAAAAAACTAATGTTATGTTTTGATTAATAAAGGGTATGTTTTGCACCTTTCATTCACCTTGGTGAATATAGAATTGCTGTTTTAAGATTTACGTAGTTTGCTGCGTCAATGAACGTGCTGGGGGGCGCAAAAGTCAAAAAACACGTAACTGTTATGTTTTGATATAATAAACGGTATTTTTTGCACCTTTCAATTCACCTGTGGTGAATATAGAATTGCGTTTTAAGTTTTACGTCGATGCTGCGGCAATGAACGTGCTGGGTGTGCAAAAGTCAAAAAACACGTAACTGTTAGTTTTGATATAATAAACCGGTATTTTTGCACCTTTCAATTCACCTGTGGTGAATATAAATTGCTGTTTTAAAAATTACGTAGATGCTGCGTCAATGAACGGGGGGCTGGTCGCAAAGTAAAAAAACACGTAACTGTGATGTTTTCGTACGATCACGGTATTTTTGGCAACAAACAACCTGTCTGACTACAAGATTGTGGATTGTAATTTAAGTGCAAGGTGGATATATCAACAGTCACAGGTTAAGGGGAAAAATTGAACACCTATCTGAAATGTATACTGATAATAAAAGTGGAGTTTTGCAGCTAACAAAGAGAACCTGCAGTTACTAGAAAAGATGTTTATCAATATAAGTTCAGCTGCCCAATATCAGGAATATTTCAAAAGCAAACTGTTAATAATAGATATTCCACTACAATGTCTACACTAAGTCTTGGTGAACTTTATCCAGTGTTTCTTTATAGATAGAGCTTGTCTTGTTCGCCCGCGGGGCCCCCCCCCCCCCCCCCCCCCCCACCCGCCGGGGAATTTACAGCGGTAGATGCTGCTTTAAAATTCTCTAGCTAACTACATAAAATTTCAATCTCTAATATAACTAAATTGGGAAAGGGTCACAGCTAATAGTAGAGGTTTCCCTTTTTGCAGAAATAGATAATTTTGCTGAGCTGTTTGGCCACAGGCAGAGCGCAGGTCCTATCCCTATAGACGCTGAGAGACACTGAGGCTGAAACAGGGAAACGCTGTTTTTAAAGTAAAAAAGAGGTTCATGTGATTTTTCCAGCCAAACGCAACCATACACATCCCAGTCATGACGTCGCACACACATCTAACCCTGCACCATTCTGTAATCTCATGTGCTGGCCGCCGAACTTACAGGAAGCGGCCGAAAAAGGCGCGATCTTAATAGATGATGCACAGATTTTATCCTTAGTTATCGCATGATCTGGAAATTTTCGGATCACTACATAAAAACCCTTGCCGATTTCATCTTTGTCGATAAAATCGATCTAACACTAGTCACAATAGTTCTCACTTGACAAAGTCTTGAAAGACAGCTTGAGCATTGCAGAGACCAAAAGGCATCACAAGGTACTTGAAGTGTCCATCATGAATGTTGAAGGAAGTCTTCCATTTGCTGCCTTTGCGGATACACAACAAGTTATAGACCTCTCGTAAATCCTATCCCCTTGTAGTTGTTCAAAGAGTTCGCAGATCAGATTCAACAAATATCAGTTATTTAAACCTCAATTATCGATGCAGACACAAAGAAAACAACCTTCTTTTCAAGAAAGAAAAATCCGGCATCATCAGGAGAAAACCTGGGACTTCGATAGGGTGACAACAAAAGACAGACAGTGAGCCCTAGTGCTATGCCCCCCAAACCTGTCCCCACCTACTTGCCTGTCCGACCCTAAGCAGTCGGGGACAACTGGGTGACTTTCCCTTTGCTGGTAAGGTGCAACACAGAACAAGACAAGATAGACAAACACAGTAAAGAATGGTCAGGCAAAAAACAAGTCAAACTGGAGATAGCAAAACAGTACAAAGACGGGAGGCTAAAAACAGAGGTCAAAAGGACAAGCAAAGAGGGGGGGGGGCGGGGGGGGGTGATAAGTGAAACCAGCAGTACAAGAAAATATGAAATGGCAGCTCAAATACAAGCAATGACCTAGAGAAAATGTGGGCTTCTTAAGGAATGGCAGAGTCCTGGTCCAGGGCATGATTAGACCGGTCCTCTGACATCCAAGCCACACAGAACTCAAGCTGTCAGGGAGCAAAGATGGATGGTGAAGGCAACAGTCAATCACCACTTAGCCTAAACTGCCTGCAGTCCGACACCAGGGCTAGCAGAAACCAGACGGGAGTGGTGGAGAACCTGTTCTAGAATAAGAAGGTGTTCAGACTAGTACAAAGAGAAACACACTATTCAAGCACCAATCATGGCCAAAAATGCAGATTCTGCTGCAGTCTATGGGCAGAGGACTGCACTGTGGCCTTAACAGACATATTCATTACAGTGTCTTTACATGGCCTGAGTTTTGGGCACAGACAGAGGATACACTCTGCCACGAGAAGGCATCATGCCCAGCATAGTGTCTATTGGACAATTATAGGCCTATTTGAGGCGGAAAGGTCTCTCACTAAAGACATCTACAAATTCTTGATACAGAGATGGAAGGTCCAGGAGCAGAGTTAGTAGCGTTGGTGCACAAGCGGCATAATACACCGGCATAGAACATTGGGAGTGGCTCAGTTGTCCCCAGCTAATGACTTAGTTTGTTTGCCTTTCGAATACAGGGGCGTGGAGCTGCAGCCATGATTGAAATTGAACTATAAAAATTATGCCCTCGGCACTCTCGGTCCTTGAAGGGTGCACACCAATAGAAGGCACACGTAGAAGAAAATTAGGTTGCACGCCAATGATTGAAAACTTTTACATTTTTATTTTCTGCAAAACTTTAATCATTCCAAATGACAATTACAAGTCGTCCGACTTCACAATCATGGACGCGTGTGATGGTCCGTCAAGGATATACCATAAGAAAATGAATGATATTTAAAGATTGGAGATTCTATTGAGAAAGATCTAATTCAGATCGAAACGTCTTGTTATTTGAATCTTTGATAAAATACGTGTTGATATGGATCACCATATATGAGTCGGCTTTTATAATTGTCATTTGGAATGATTAAAGTTTTGCAGAAAATAAAAATTTAAAAGTTTTCAATGACTGAAAATGAATCACATAAAACAAGATCTTCTTGATGTGAGAGGCACCAACCTGAAGAGTCAGAGGTTCTGTATGAAATTGAATGGCACCCTTTAGGATTTCTTGATTAATGGAAGAGATTATCAGAGGATTACCTAGACGGATAACAAGTAAACGCAATATTGGAATCAAAGATGAATTGATGAAATTTACACCAGAACCAGAGTCCAAGAAGGCAGGAACTTGAAACTTGACACCAGATGGAGAGCAGAGCGTTAGCAGCATGGTCAGCTGAGGAGAGGTGACATTTTCACCTTGGATCGCCTCTCCCATGGAGCCTAGGCGTTGAAGTTTTCCTGGCTGTAATACTAGCGAGTGCGTTCTTTCTCATACAAATTGACTCTCACCGAAGGTCACTATGAGGGCTTCATTATTCCAAATGAACTCAGAGGACAGCGTGTGAAACTGTACAACATATTGCTCCACCGTAGAATCATCCTGACGCAGATGGAACAGAAATGATGCAGCAGAGGAAGCCTTTCTGGGTTCTTCAAAGACCTTGAAAAATGCATCTTACAAAAGTTGTAGGTGGCCCATCAATGGATTCCCTCGCTCCCAGGCTAGGGTTTCACCAGACAGTAGACTGTAGACTGATCACGAAGGCCACCTTGGCACGGTCTGAGGAGAGCTGATGCGTATAGTACATAGATTTAAGTAACCCTGGCAAGTCTTGAGATTCATGTCATATCATGGAGGCAGAGGAATACACAGAGCAGGGCTAGTGGTGGAAGTTGAAGGAGAAATCACCACAGATGCGGGAGCACACTGGAGATGGGTATCTATGGCCTGTAGCATCTAAAAAAGTTGCAGTTGTCTGAGGCCTTGGTGGGTCATTTCAATCACAAGGTCTGGGCATCTGACAGAGGCACCTTGACCACTGTGTACTGTCAAGAACTGAAAAAGTAGTGGATCCTCTGGGTCACCACGAATGTTGACTTGAGACCACATCTGGGAGTGCAGTCTAAGGAGCCTCCCAGTGTTCACCAGAGTCCACCGCAATAAGTGACTGGGTCAGTGTAGGCAGCAGACAGAGAATAATTAAAGACTGATAGCAAGGTGTCAGATGCCAGGAAAACACAAAGCCAATATAATGCACTAACTAGGGTAAACACAAGCACATTGTGACAGGCATTAGTCTTTATTTACCTTTGTCTACAGATTTAAAGCTAATAATTGCAGTAAGAAAACCACTTTTAACCCAAAGAGGAGGTCTGGACATCATAAAGAGTATCTTCATGTAATGGTAGCTAGAGTGGTCTTCAATTGCTGGTGAGAACTAGGAAATATTGATAGCAGAATGGACCATAAATGGGTGGCAGACCACTTGTAGTCCATACTACTCATGAGGTCATCAGATCAAGAATGGAGACATATAGCATAAATTGACTGCAGTAGATATAATCAAGGAATGAAGCTATAATTAGCTACCGAATTTGTCAAACAAACTGATGTAGCAACCAATGACAACAAAGTATCTTGTTTTCTTCCTTTCTCTTCTACAGACTTCCTTCGAATAACCACAGAAGACCCAAAAAAAGAATAGAACTGGAGGTGGGTAAAGCTATTGTGTGGTGGCTTCAGTGCTCAAGCGGGCAATAATTGTTCTTACAAGGCAAAAGCCGTCTGTTTGGTACATGAGGTTGATTCAGGGGACACTGGAAGGCATCTCCCATTACCACTTAATGGTTAGACAGGAGGATTTTGATAAGTAGATAACATGTCCCCGGATTTACCACTTATCATAAAAATAATTTTGATGGAATGATGATAGGTGAAGAATTATTACAAACATTGGGCCTTATGTCTACCAGGAATACTGTCTTTTTTTCCCATAGCAACCAATCACAGCTCAGCTTTCATTTCATATAGAACTCTGGAAAAATAAAAGCTGATCTCTGATTGGTTGCTATGGGCTCTGATTGGTTGCTTTGTGCTCTGATTGGTTTCTTTAAACTCTGATTGGTTGCTGTGAGATCTGATTCATTGCTATGGGTTCCGATTGGTTGCTGTGAGATCTGATTGGTTGGTATGGGCTCTGATTGGTTGCTATGAGCTCTGATTAATTGCTGTGGGCAACAAGGACAGTCTTACTGCTAGACAGTTTTAATACATATGGCCCAGTATGCTTTCTGCCATGAAAAATATTTGAAATGATGTAATAGTAGCCAACAGCAAATCAATAAAATGCTGCAGTGAAGAAAAATCCACATAGAGTGTGACAAAGAAACCCCGTGGAAGTGGGGGCTTGAGTAACAGAGACAAAAATAAAGCCTGGTTCACATCCAGTTGTTATCCTTATGATACATTCAGGTAGTAATAATGAGAATTTTCCCATGTAAAAACACAAATTTACCATTTATGATTATTTTCAATCAGTTGTGGTTGTGTAAAAAAAAACCTGTAATTTTGGTTTAGGAGAAATAAAGGGGTTTTCTCATTACAGGCTTTTGTGGGCATCTTAAGCATTCTCTCTTTCTTACAGCTTCAAATCCAGGGACAGTTCTCTCCTCCCAGTAGGCAGGTCTCTCCTCCCAATAGGCTTGTATCTCCTCCCAGTAGGCGTGTCTCTCCTACCAGTAGGTGGGTCTCTCCTACCGGTAGGCGGGCGTGTCTCCTCTTACTGAAGAGTGGTGACATCATCATTCTGTGTGAGCAGTGGAAGGGAGAGGATGTCACAGGTCTGCAGACCACCTGCGATGGTTCTCATGCCTGCAGAACTGTCACCTACCTCCACAAGCTCCTTGTAACCAGCACCTGTATTGCTGTAAACAGTTATACATACAGCCTGAACTGATGAAACAAATGTGAGGAATTCACTCTGCTGACTCCTCTGTTATTAGGAGGTAGAGGGTGAGCAGATTGCATTTCTCACATTTGTTTCATCAGTTCAGGCTGTATGTATAACTATTTGACAGCAATACAGGTGTTCTGGTTACAAAGATTGCTTGTTGAGGGAGGTGACAGCTCTGCTGGTATGAGAAGCATGACATTGACAGGAGGTCTGCAGAGCTCGTGTACATCCTCTTTGTGTATAAGGCTGTGTTTTATTGGTGGGAGAAGAGTGAATCTAGCAGCTAGAGACTCAGTAATTGCCCAGATCCTTCACATAGAACTAGAGAGTTCATGCAGCCATTATTACACAGCTCAGGGTGCAGTGAAAGACAATGACAACACAGACACAGGCAGCAGCCACTTTACCTTTAATTTTACACAGCTCACAGGGAAGAGAGCGCAGGCAGCCAATCACAGCACAGCGGTAGTGTCCCATCCAGGGAACATGTCCCAATAGTGCTGAATGAAATCAGGCAGCCAATCCTGGAAATGGTCATGGTGCGACACTGACTGCAGAAATAGCGCTCTAAACAACACAGTTTTAGCTATAGATGCTATACTAAATAATTTAGGTAATGCAAACCAATTGCAAAAGTGCTTGATTTTACTGTTCCCATCATTACAGATATGATGTTTGTAGCTAGTAAACCCCTTTAAGCAAAAATGTATTTCCGGTATCCAAAATGGATAGTCTCCATTTCATCGCGCTCTCAAATTTTTAGACAGCTAATATTCTTTTAATTATTTTAAAATTAATGGATTGAAAAATTGCTAGGATGTGAACATGACCATAAGGCTGGAAGCTGATACAATTAGATCCATCACCATCCACAGAAGACAGACCAGACTGGAAAACTTAATATTGTTGTCCGCAGCCGGCAACACCATATTCACCATTATTCATTTTGCTCTGAAAAACTGATTCTGTCCGTTGAAAGAAAGAGAGTCCCACAATTCTCCATGATAACAGGCTCGCTCGTGGTAAGAGGAAGATCTTCTGCAGAGTGGACAATCATCTGATCTCATGAATCCAAGGAGCCTTTTTGGGACTGTCTTACTTCAGGCAATGATGGCCTACCACTAGGATACGCCATCATTGTCTGATAGGTTCAGGTACTACCTCTGGGACCCACACTTATTTCCTAAATGAGTCCCGAAACCTCTCCATTCTGAACATAGAAGTGGTCATGGACTCTCCCATAGACATGAATAAGAGATCCGAGTTTAGCCGAGCGCCGATTCTTGGCTGTAATCAGAACTCTCATTCATGTTTGTGGAGGAGTCCTGACCACCACTTTGTTCAGAGTGGAGAGGTTTTTGGGAGGTGATAGGTGCGGGTTCCAGAGGTGGAACCTGAACCTATCAGGCAATGATAGCATATCCTATCATAATGCAACATTGTCTGTAGTGAGAAAACCCCTTTAACAGGAAATTACTAACTAGGATTAGTCCCACGGATGTAATAAGATGTGGTGTTACTATAGTCTAGAAAGCTAAATGTTCTATAGAACCAGATGAATAGTTTTCAGTAGATACAAAAATATGGGTCCACCATCTATGATACTATGTCACCCAGGTCAATGACCATCATTTCTCAATAAAATGATAAATGTTTTCCTTCAACCCCTTGTCATGTATAACTTCCATATAATTCCTGCTAAGCTACGAATCAATATACAATAAACTTAAGATTTCATTGCATAATTTCCTTGTGTTATATGAAATGTGTGATATTTATTGGACAGGACTGGCTATGATGTAACATGTGGGCGGCATCACTGGTTACTGGTCACTTGGGTCCTAGTTTGGGTTTACATCTACAATAAGTCGATCCACTGTATCACAGGAATTGTTGCAATTTCTTTGCGATTGGTTCTTACATATCGACCCTACTTAATTTCATGTACTTATAAAATCACCACTTATTGGCATAGGTTTATGAATATGGAGACCACAGACACTCTAACTTACAACAAGTTGACAATTGGTGCCGCGCTACAGTTATATCAAATGTTAGGAGGGGGGTAACTCAGCCAATTCGTTTTCCCTCCCTTGGAATCTTCTTGCAGTCTTCGCATAAGGTTCCAATACACTTACAGCTCTGGAAAAAATTAAAGGTGTTTTGCCACAATCTCATTTCATAGCTCCTGCATCCAGTCTCTTGTCAGGTCTGTGTGCTATGAAGGGGAGCGACGTGTGATGTGTTTGTATATTGCCTACTTTGTGTACCCAGCAGGATGACTATCACCATGGCCTTTCTCTCTCTAGTCAAAGAAAGTCCTGTTTTATTTACAGAGGTACAAGTAGCTACCTTGTAGCCTAGAGGGGTAATGATTTTTAACCTCCCGACCACAGGGGTCCTAGGTTCAATCCCTGACAGGTAACCAAACCTATTGGATTTTTTTGATTCTTTATCAATACACATAGCTCAATTGAGGTTCCTTTTTTAATTTATTTGCAAGTTTCTCTAATTATACTATGGAGCTATAGGGGACAAGAGTTGAGTGCTGCTCATCGGGGGGTTTGAATCTCAGAGCTGTCTGTGAGGGAGTGGTTATGTCTGGACACGGTGCGAACTGTCGAGGGAGCTTGCAAGCACTGGTCCGTATCCCCTGGAGACGAGCTGTAAGACAATGGGTCACTAAAAGGGCTCCATAAAGCAAAAATTGGTACAGAATTTTTAATAAGATCGAAGGTGAAAATGTTTATTATTTTAATTTGCAAGAACTACCACTCGTCAATTTTCTTCGTGGCAATAAACCCTTTAAGTGAACCACTGCAAATTTTCGTGTCTTGATTTTTTCCCTGTATTTTGAGAAATAATGTACATTTGTTACTTTATTATATAAACTACTGAACAAACAGTTCTCCGAAATTCAAAGCAAAAAATTTCGTTTTGATTTGCAGTAATGAGAAGTCTTCAATTAATCAAATGAAGCAGCTCAGAGCCGTCACCTCAATAATGCAAAGAAACCGTTCCAATTTACTTTAGAAACATATAAGATCTAATGTTTTAAGTCTGGAAGAGTTCAGAGATCCCAATATCTGGTGGAATGACCTGATTTTTTTCATTTAAATTCCTTTGGCCTATCCTAGCGCTTGTATTTGCCATGCCTGCTTGTCCTGTTTGCAAGAGGATTGTGAGACCACAAACAGTGTTTTTTATACTTTTCCTTCATTGATGAGATTTGGTTCAGGTGTCACCTCATCAGATGCACATTAAGTAGAATGAGGTGGACTTTGGTTGGAATTCAATGAAATTGGAATGGAATGCCGTAGGACAGGTAGAGAGGCTGTGATTTTTAGTAAAACTCCTTTATACATGTCTATGGTTGCCACTCTCGCAAGGGGAATAATGGCGCTAGTTGTGCACTTCTGAAACTGAAGGGAGAAAACCGACGGCAATCCAGCATGAATAAGAAAAAATCAGCCTTGTTTTTCAATAACATAAAAGCACTAGTATCAAATAGTATTAAAAAAAAGAAAATTAGAAAACGGCTCACACATGAAGTCTTACGCGTTTCAAGCTCCAAAGCTCTTACCCAGGCCATGGATTTCCTCCCCACTTGATATTCCTAGAAATGTTCTATTGTTGTGAGCCAAAAATGTCATACCCTGGAACACAGGTATTTTAGATATACCATGTTTCACTCTGGACTACAAGTCGAAGATGCCGTATGAGAAGTATGGTGAGGCGATTTTTTCTTATCAGAAAATAACATTTTCGAAAATTCTGTCTTTTGATATAAACGCTTTGGCAAGATTAGCAAAAAAACTCTTTACGCAATTAGTAGATGGGGCTCAGTAAGAGCGCATCTCATTCTCATTAGGTAGATGTGGTCAGAAGAGTCTGTCTCATTCTCTTTTCTCAGTAGATGTGGTCACGCAGAGGCTTCTATTATCATTACTAGATATGGGGTCAGTAGAGTCATATCATTCTCATTAGTAGATGGGGTCATCTAGAGTCGATACTCATTCTCTACGGCGTGTAGATGGGTTCATCTAGGAGACATCTCTATTTCATTAGTAGATGGGGTCAGCAGAGTTATCTCATTATCATTAGTAGATTGGGTCAGCAGAGTTATCTCATTATCATTAAAGCACCGGGTCAGCAGAGTAATCTAATTATCATTAGAGACAGTGGTCAGTGTCATCTCATTCTATTAGTAGATGGATGATCAGAGTCCTCTCTTTAACATTAGTTGGTGAAGTAAGTCAGGCAGTTAAGTTCATTACTATGGTCAGGGTCTGACAAGTTATCTAGTACTGATTAGTTACGGGAGGCACTAAAGTCATTCATCGCAGGCATTAGTCCGATATTTCAAAGAGCCTGTATTTACATGTATGGTTCAGATACACAAATGGCCCAGCGAGACGGCAAAAGGTGAATGTGTAAAAATATAAATCACCTAATTATTCATGAGCCCCTGGGGCACAGTGAGAAAAGTCCACGTGAGGACAGGGGTGACAGAGAAAAAACCACTGACGCCTAGACACAGAGAATCGCGACGCGCGTTCGGAATCATGCACCCTTACTCATGTCCACATGAGTAAGGGCTATGATGTTGCCGAAAAGCGTCGGCGATTCCTGTGTCTGGGCGCACTGTTTTTTTCTCTGTCACCCTGTTTCACGTGTCTTGTACAACTGCAGTGCCTTATGGGCATGATTAATTTGGTGATTTTATATTTGTCCTCATTATACACTTTTGCCGTCTTTCGCTGGTCCATTTGTGTATCTGAACCTAAGCTGTTTATCCTGTGCAAACTGGAGCACGGACTGTGCGATTTGGGCAAAACCGCTACATTCCTGAACAAGGGAGGTGAGCTGACTCAATTATCTTCTATTACAAAATTTACATTGTATACATTATTCAGTGAAGTTTTCATAAACATTTTCAAAGCTTCCCCCATGAAGAATATAGAAAAATAAAGCCTGCTCAATACGTTCTTGGTTCATGGCTCACACTATCAGTGTTGGCGTCTGTAACGTGCACAGCAGGACATTTTCGAGAGTCTCCGCCCTCTGGGCTCCGAGAATGTGGGATGTATGCGAGCATGTCCTTTAATACTAAACAACATATCACATGACCAGATATCATTACACTATACTAGTGCACTTTGATGCTGCGACCATATGCGCAATATTATTTTTAAGAAGATCTTAGATTAAAACTTTCATTCAGTCCCTTAGGTTGTTACGGCGTACCTTAACTTGCTTGATCAAAATAATAGTAAATACAAATAATAATAAAATCTATTTATTATGCAGCAGAATATGTTTGTGCTTTAGCATTAACAATGCGTTTTAAAAACCTTGCTATCTTTTACAAGAAACTGTGCATTACCATTGTTTATATTAACCTACACCAATAGACAACTATATTATCTCTATGATTGTGTTATGTTATTTATTGCAGCTTTATTTGTTTCCCTCTATGGAAAAGTTTTATTTTTGTCACATGCACGACTCCAGCTGAGTAACCTGGATGATACATTTAACCTTCCAGCAATCAACGACCTTGGACAATGGGATTGTGATGCGAATCAGTCTAGCACAATGTTGTGTCCTTGGTGTTGATAAATACATGCTATAGCGTATTGCATTCTTGTGACTGTTTAAGTTACTGAGTATAACAAAGCAACAACATCACAGAAAGTTAATCCTAACAGTCAACTCAATTAGCTTTAGTTCTTCTTCATCCATGTGGTCATAAACTCTTCTTAAATACTTGAAGCAGCCGATCCACTTGACTCCATGATAATAGATTTTCTAAACCATGTGTGTCTCTTGATGTATGTACAAAAAACATCAAGACTGGATCGCTCCAAATATTGTTCAACCATCAATAAAATTAATCTATTAGCAAAGTACGGCTTAAAGAACTTGTTTTAACTCTCATTTTTAAGTTTGATTTTTAATGGTAGACAGAGGCGGCGCAGATGACGTGTGTTTGTGACAGGTGGCATTTTGCTTACTTCTAGCTTCTGAAATCACACATTCAGCAGTTGCTTTGTTGTAAATGGCACAAAGGGTGACATGTTTGATGGGGGATGCTAAAGTGTTCTGGCTAGTCAAAAAAGCGGTCATAGGCATTCTCTATAGAGTGGAACTGTCGTGCTTACAAATTTTGGCGGCATATAGCGCCGGCCTCCCAACACCCAAAGATGTAGAGCATTCTGGGGCGCGTCGCACCACATTCGTGTAAGTATACACATTTAGAATTCTTTGACACCAAACTCCTCACGTACAGAACGTTAGAACAGCCAGACAGGCTAAAGGGTGGTGCCTTGCCAGAATTGTGGTTTTGGCATCTACACGCCCTGTATGTATGACCTGCAACAGAAGAACAGCATGACATCAGGTAAAAGGGTAGTGCCTGAGCCAGACTTGTGGTAGGCTCTACACTGCCCTGTATGTATGGACCTGCAGGAAGAATAGACCAGGGTAAAGGTGGTGCCTGAGCCAGACACTTGGTATTGGCTCTACACTGCCCTGTATCGTATGATAGAGAAGATAGCCAGACCAGGGTTAAAGGTAGTGCCTGTGCCAGACTTTGGTATTTGGCTCTACACTGCCTCTGTATGTATGAACTGCCAGAGAATAGCAGACCACTCGGTTAAAGGTGTGCCTGAGCCAGACTTGTGGTATGCTCTAACTGCCTGTATGTGTGACCTGGAGAAGATCAGACAGGGTAAAGGTGGTGCCTGAGCCAGACTTGTGGGATTGGCTCTACACTGACCGGTATGTATGAACTGCAGAGAAAACAGCTCCAGACCAGGTAAAGGTAGTGCCTGAGCACAGAATTGTGGTATATATGGCTCTACACTGCCCTGTATGTAGACCTGCAGATGAAACAGACCAGGGTAAAGGTGGTGCCTGAGCCAGATTGTGGTATTGGCTATTACACCTGCATAGTATTTATGGACCTGCAGAAAGATTCAGCCAGACCAGGGTAAAGGTAGTGCCTGAGCTCTGACTTGTCGCGTATTGGCTTACACTGCTCTGTATGTATGACCTGCAGAAGAAGAGCCCAGAACCAGGGGTAAGGTGTGCCTGTATGCCAGACTTGTGCGTATTGGCTCTACACTGCCCTGTATGTATGACCTGCTGGAAGATCAGACAGACTCAGGATAAAGGTGGTGCCATGAGCTAGACTTGTCGCGTATGGTTCTACACTGTCCTGTATGTTTGATCATGCAGAAGAACAGCCAGACCAGGGTAAAAGGTGGTGCCTGAGGCCAGACTTGTGGTATTGGCTCTACGTGCCCTGTTTGTATGACTGCAGAAGAACAGGACCAGGGTAAAGGTGGGGCGCCTGAGCCAGACTTGTGGTATTGGCTCTACCACTGCCACTTTATGTATGACCTGCAGAAGGAACAGCAAGCTCCAGGGTAAAGAGATGGTGCCTGAGCAGCACTTGTGGTATTGCCTCTACACTGCACTGTATGTTTGACCTGCAGAGAAGAACAGACCATATCAGGGTAAAGGTGGTGCTTGAGCCAGACTTGTGCGTATTAGCTCGTATCACTGCTGCCTGTATGTATGACCTGCCAGAAGGAACAGGCAGCCAGGGTTAGGTGGTGCCTGAGCTAGTACTTTAGTATTAGCTCTACACTGCCTGTATGTAAGATCCTGCCAGAAGAAACAAGCCAGAACAAGGTAAAGGTGGTGCACTGAGCCTAGGATTGTAGTATTGGCTCTACACTGTTCTAAATGCCATGACCTGCAGAAGAACAGCCAGACCAGGATAAAGGTGGGAGCCTGAGCAGATTTGTGGTATTGCGCTCTACACTTGCCCTGTAGGTTGACCTGCAGAAGACAGAGCTCAGGTAAAGGTGGTGCCTGAGCCTAGACTTGTGTAATTGGCTTACACGGCCCTTGTATGTATGAACCTGTAGAAGAACAGACAGACCTGGTGTAAAGGTAGTGCTGAGCCGGACTTGTGGTATTGGCTCTACACTGCCCTGTATGTATGACCTGCAGAAGAACAGCTTCATACATTCTTCCAGATTCTACACTGCCTTTAAGCTATTAAGACCTGGACGGTCAGCACCAACGTCCATACAAGTCGCCCAAAATGGATATAATTTCAAAAAGGTGTTATAGAAAACTTAAAAAAGTAATAAGTGAAAACGCGATCATGTTATTTATTTAAAACATGATGGAGCTGTAGGTGCTTTATATTGTTGTATGGGGCCTTTGTAGAGCATCGTAGTACAGAGGTAGTCTCTGCTAGAAAAGTGCAGAGGAAAAACCCCATCATCAGACATCTGATAAAACATTACAAAAACTGATAAAGTAGAACACTACAGATCACTATGGGGCTCTGTTATGTCTCCATACAATATGGTGGTTATAGGGAGGTAGGTTTTTTCCACATACAAGAGCGCAAATGCTGGGTTATTACAACTTGACTGTGGAATGAACCTAATATTGTCCAAAGATGATAATAACTAACCTCGCTATAGGAATGTAGCATTATTGCTTAAGATGTTAGTCAGATTATACAAGTCAATAACTCATAACATTTACCCTTTTTTGACACATTTAACTGTCAAACCTTCGCCCCCAAAAAATGGCGTAACCAGAAAGAGATACTGAAAACATCAAATTATAACATTAATAAGCAGACACACGATGTAGGAAATAGTCTTTTCCAATTTAACAACTCATTTTTGCATCTCACGGCTCAGTATTACTGTTTTTTAAATTTTTAATTTTTTATTGATTTACGGGATAAACCTTTAAACAATGGAAGCCCCATTTAAAGGTTGCCCAATATTCGTGCCACTCTTTAAATTGACTATTTGACTACTCACCCCGCAGATGGGAACCCATTTGAAACTGAGACCTAAGGATCTATATTACAATGGGGGCTTTTTTTTTTATAGAAAACACATTGCTATTTAACGCTGACGCTGCCCAGACGGCCTTTAACTCTCCTTCATTGAAACTCTTTCATTACATTACAATTGGCATTTTGTTAATACAAAACATTTTTAGAAAATTGCTGCTAATGCTTTCCACATAGTGGTGTGAAGGGGCAGGGAGATCACCTATCAACAAAAAACAAAGGATTTTTTTTTTACTCCCTGAGAAAAGGGCGTAGGCAAGACAGTCTCCTTAACTCACCGACAAATAAGTCTTCAAAAACCAGAAAAAAGCCCACTTCTTGCCCCAATGAGGGACTACAGAAGTGAAAAAAAAAAAATTATTTTGATAAAAACATATCAGTTAACCAAACACCAAAAATACACGAACACAGGGGAACTGCTGATGCGTTTTAAAACATATTCCTTTGTGCCTATGAAACCCCCCTTTAAAGGATCCATCTTAAACCCCCCATCAACACATAGACACTAATCAGTAATTTAAAAAAATCGTTCGATATTTAACCCCCGTGGGGAAATAGTGTTGAGCATAAGGATCCAAAATTATTTGCGGTTAAAATACCAGCATTTGTGATCACCTCCGCTTTGCAAACCTTTCACAGTAGCCTGACCCCAAACACAAAATGACCTTTTGAACAAAGAAAAAAAATTTTTCAGAACAAATGAGTATTTGGAATAAGATTTTTTTCAATGGGGACCTTGATTTTTATCAATTTGGAATGTGTATTTCACATTGAAAAGAAGGTGTTGTCCCATTTTTACTAGTCTGACAACGCCAACCCGGGCAAAAAAATCGTCAGAATCCCCTTGATTTTTTGATAAATGTCAAATGACCCACATTCTCAGGGAAAGAGGAAAACGTTTGTCATTATCACCTCGCCATGTGCAGTGGGGGTTTTTCCAGATACCCTGGCGGGGGGGGCAAAAAAATTTCAATGGCTTTCCAAAGAAAAGTCAGGCCTTCACCCAGTTTGGACACCGAAGTTGATTGGGTCCTGCCAAGCCAAAAACTGGGGGTTGAAGCGCATGTAGTCATGGATTTGGTTTAGGGCGGTCTCTGTGTCTGAATCTCCCCTTTCCTTTGAGGCATTGGTGAGGTGTAAATAACGATTGCTACATGTCCCCATAGGGGTTCGCCACACTGCCTGCTGCATACTTGCCATTCTACTGCTGGTCTTCGACATTGTTCCAATTTGAATTTAAGAATGTAAGAAGAGCAACAGATTCCAAGTTGGTAAAAGGCACTGCTCAAATTCTGCATTCTACTGTCAATTTTGTGGGGGGAAGGGAATTTGTGACTTTTGATTTGTAAGGGAAAAGGAGGTGGCCACCCAATAACTGCTTTTTTCACTTTGATTGTTTTGATGCTGGATCATGTTGCAGGTAAAGTAGCATCCCCACTCATTATAAGATGCTGCGGGATTTTCCCCAAGCCTCGGGGGTTTAGGGGCCAAAACAGGGCTTTCCCCCCTTCCTTTCCCCCCTTGAAATCTGTGCCCAAAATCTTACCATAAGGGGAAAACAGTACGTTGGTGTCAACCCTCCTATCTCCTCCTCCAATTTTCATCCTGTCACCAAGCTCTGGCTTCCTCAGGTGCTGTACCTATGAGCTGAATGCCGCCCAGCAACCCAAACCCCAGACCCCCCAACCCCGCCTAAAGAAAACCCATAAAATTTGGGGAAAAAGTTGGGGGTTTTTTTATTTTCCTGGCGAGTAAAGGCTCTTTTTTCCGCATCTGTGTCCCCCTCCCCCCCCATCACGCTGGGACCGCCCACAAAATGTCTAACATTGTTCCCGTAAAAAATCACAACATGGTATGCTGACAATGCATTTTCCTGACTGACCATTTTTGGTGGCGTCTTTTAAAACGGCAAGGATGGGCAGAAAATTTTTCACCTGCCTCCACTCTTAAAAGGGTTAAAAAACCCCCCAGGTCCGACCACTGCTTGTCAGGCCATCAACAATTCATCCTGCATAATGGCTTACGCTGCTGCCACATTTCCCGGGATGTGGAGGGTGGAATTTTGAGCGTTTTGCCAATCAACATTAGACTTTTACGGGAAAGGCCCAGATACCGCAAACCTGCCTCATGCCGAAGCGGGTGCGAACGCCGGAATGTTTTGGTAAGACCTCGAGCCCTTTTTTCAGTTAACATCAAGACCCCCGGGAGCACTTAGAAATTTCTGCACAACCAGGTTATGACCTGTCCCGGCAAGGGTTGTGTAAGTTCCCCCATCTTAAGGGCAGCAAGGGGATTTTTTTCCCTTGTCGCACACCACCTTTTCCTGGTAGGGTTCTTGCACCCCCCCCACTGGTCGGGCTCAGTGTGCAGAGCCCTCAAAGCTCTTGACTTATGTTGAGGTCTCCAAGACACCCTTAACACATTAAAATTTAGAAAAAGCCTGGTTTTTTTCTTGGCATGATACTACTGTGGGGGGTTGGGAATCTGGAACCGCACCCTCCCAGCAGTGTGAAAGTGTCTGCCCAGCACAAGAAAACCCCACATCACCAAACACTGTCATCCACTTAACTCACCCAGGAGCTTCATGGGATGAACGCCCTGACCGTACTTACAGTCCTGGTCTGTAGCGAGAGGACTTTGGGGACACGATGCAGCCAAGCGCTGGAGATTTTTTCTGCCACGTGACTGGTCAGGGCAGGGACGGCTTTTCTGCAAAAAATGCCTGCCACATCTGGTTTGGGGCATGCCCTGACATGACATGGCAGAAAACCCCTCTTATCCACCAGGGGGAAAGGCAACATTTCCAAGGCCAAAAAACCTGGCAATGCCAACATTCAGGGGTTTTGACTTTGGAAAAATTTTTGGGGGGAAAGCAATTTTTTATCCCCCACCCGGTAAAACAGAAGGTTCTGTCAGATTTTGGGCCGCTGTTGGCGGCAGGGCAAACTGGTGGAAGAAAAAAAAGGGGGGGCTGTGTCTTTGGTGGTGGTAGAATTTCCGACAAAATCTGGGGGTGGGATGGTGCTTGCTCAGCTGCTCCGGCATTGGCAGAGGACCTCTTGGGCTTGGAATGGCGGGCGAGGAGGGGAGCAGAGGATTCACAGTGGTTGAAGCCCCGGGCCTGTTGGCCCTTTTTTCTCCAAGTGATTCCCCCCCATAAAAAAAATTTTTTTTAGATGCAGGTCCCCTTTTTCAAGGGTTGGGTGGTTAAACTCTTTAAACCCTTTCCTCGCTGACCGTTGATGGAAAACCCCGGCATATGATGTTGGGGGGCGAATTCAGAGGCTTAAATGGAAAAAAGGGCCCCAGATTTCACGGGCCCGGACCTCTTAAAGGGGTGAAAACCTAGTAGCGGTTTTTCCCCGGGACCCACACTGACACACCCCATCATCCCCCTCCTAACTGCTTTTTGAAAAGACCTCGTTTGGATCCTCAATTTTCTTTAAATCAACAAATCATCACGGGTGCCCTTCCCCGCCTGACAGTCTACACCTCAAGCTCCCGGCTAAACCCACAGGCACTGCGAGGCTTTTCTGACTGCTTGGGTTTTCTCCGACTAAACCCAGTTTTCCTTCCCTCCTCTTAAGGCATCAGCTTTGGGCATAAAGGGGCAAAAAAAATAAACCTCTTTGGGACTGTTTGTTTTTAAAATTTTTCTGACCCCAACCGCATTGGGTTTCATAAAAGAAATCTTCAAATTTTGGATTTTATGGAGGGGCCCTGTACTTTGGGTTAAAAATTTTGGGTGGTTTGTTTCATTTTTGGGACTGATATGAATGATGATACGACGACTTTTGTGCCGTGCCCTGAGGGGACGAGGGGGAAAAACCGCCCCGATTCAGGTTGTTTTAAACCACGGGAAGAACAGTTGGTGACCTCTTTCAGAAATGAGTTTCCCCAGGGAACCGACCAAGGCGATAAACACCTAAGGGCCCCTGAAACCCCTGACAATGTGCCGCTTGTTTGATGCCAGCACGGGAAGGAGCACCTTGTCTCTTACCCAAACCCACACCCCAAAACCGGCCCCTCCTTGCCCCGCTTCCCACCTTAGTTCCCCTCCATTTTAAAAAAAGATAAATATTAAGACTGTAACAAGATTTTGTTCAAAATTTCGACTGAAGAACGGAAATTTTAAAAAAGACAGCAAATCACAAGTGTTTTTAAATTTTCTATAATTTGGGAAATGAAATTTTTACTGAAAGAACCCAAAAGAAATATTACATCAATTTATTTTTTTAGCAGTTTTCCCTTTAATAATTTTTTTGTGCACAAGTTGTCCCCCAAAAACGCAGCAAGGAACTTTTGGCAATCAAAAGATGCAGAAATGCAGCAATATAAAAAATCCCTAACTACTATTTCCCTTAAGGATTCCCTAATTTTGCGGGACCCCAAACCCTTACTAATAAAATATAGCATTTTTTCCTTTGGTAAATTGGTGGGAAATGGAGCGATAGTCGATGGGTTTTTCGGCCGCTATCAATAAAGGGTTTTTCGATGTAAACATGGGTTTTTAATGAGCGATTACCTTTAAAGTCTATGGGAGAGCAACAACACCTTCTTTTTACCCCAAACAAGGCTGGAAAGCTAAAATTTAAAACACCCCCAAAAACAGCCCAATGGATACGGCTACACCCTTTAGGCAACACACTTGGGTTTAAAAAAAGTCACAGAAAAAAATTAAACGGGCCCATTCACTACCCTGTCTTGAAAACCAAAAGCCTACCCTTAAACCTGCTTCACCCAAAAAATTAAAAAAGTCCCAAAAGGGCAGTATGTTTTAAACCAAACCCATGTTATTTTGAACGGGAACTTTTGAATACCCCCTGTCCGGAACGCGGGCAGACCCCCAAACCTGAAATGACCCCCAGATTTAAAAAGGGGCCGAAAAAAAGGAGTCTTTAAAACCCCCCATTTTATTTTGAACTGGACACTAACTAAAACTGCCTGTACCGCAGAATGACCATTAAACCAATCTCCCCACAGTTTTAAAAAGTCCAAAAAAAAAGGAGTCTTTAAACCACCTTTTTTAATTTGAACTGGACATAAACTGCCCCCTGCCCTGGGCCACAGATTAAACCATTAAACCTGTCAAACCCCCAGATTACAAAGTCCCCGGAAAAAGGATTTTTCAACCCCTTTTTTTAGTTGAACTGGACTTTGACTATACCGGGTCCTGTGCCACGGGCCATGACCCGGGGCCGGGATTTTACAGTGGGTGCGGTAGAGCCCAGGTTTGGCGTGCCATCTATTAACACGCGGGTTTTAAAATGCCCTAATGACGCACCCAAACAAAAAACCTGTCGGGGCTGAAGCAGATTTGGGGAAAGGCGGAATTTTTAGAACTCCACCCTTCCCAGCACACGGGCCCAAAAAACCTGGGGTAGCGCTTGCCCCTTTCGAAAATTGATTTGGGGGAACCAAGGTTGAACCCACCCCCCTTGGGGAAAAAAAGGGTTTTGGTTTAAACGGTTTTTTCCTTTGGGTAAAACCCGTCCCTTTATTTATATCTTTTTTCCCCCTTTTTAACTAACCCTTTTAAGATAAAAATTTCCTGAAAACCTTTTCCCCCGGCCGTTAAATTCCATGTTCCCTGGCTTTCCTTCCCCTCTGGTAAGGGGTTTTCCCCCTGGTACCCCCTTTACTTTTCCAAAAAAGGAAATTTTTTTAAATATTTTGAAAATGCAAGTTTTTAAAATAACTTTAATTTCCCTAAAAACACTTGAAAAATCAAATTAATTTCCCCACCGGTCTTTGTTTCCCCTTTTTTTAAATTTTAAATTTTGCTCAATAAAAAAACCCCCCCCCGCGTTAAAAAGCAAAAAAAGTTTTTAATTTCCACAAAGTGTCGTCCTTTCCCCCGGTTTTTAAACAAAGAAACCCCCCACCCTTTGGCCCCCAGGGCTTACCTTTGACCTAACAAACCCCCCCCAAAAAAACTTTTTTAAAATAGATCTTTTGTTTTGGGGTTATTCCACCCAAAATCCCCCAAAAAATTTCAAAGCTTTCCCCCTTTACCACTTTGGAAAATTTTGGGAAAAACCCAAAGTCGGGGTAAAAACTAACCATTTTTAGAATTAACCTTAAGAATATTCCTTCAAACCCAAAAGCCCCCCCAAATTAAAAACCAACCCCTAACCCCCCTTTTACAGGAAAACCCAAAGCCCCTATTAAAACAACTTGGGGGAATAAAAACCGGGTTATTCCCTCATTCAAAACACCCCTTTTCCCAAAAAGTTAAAAAAATAAAACCTTCAAACTACCCTTTAAAATTTAAGGGAAGAAATGCCCCTTGAAGCCACTTTTTTTAAAAAAAGGGCCCCCCATGTTTTAAAATTTTGTTTTTAAACCCCCTCCCCCAAAAAATGTTGACCCCCCATTTAAAAATTTTGGAAAAAAGGCCCCAAAAAACCCAAAAATTTCCCTGCCCCCCAAACCCCCCAATTATTTCCCCCTAAAAACCCCTTGCCCCCAAAAAATTTAAAACATACCCAGCCTCCTTAAAAATTTCCCAAAAACCCCAAAACCAATTCCCCCAATTAAAAAATTTTTGAGGAATGAGGAAAGGAATTTGGTTGTCAAAATTTTTAAGCCCTTTAGCTCCTTTTCCACAGAAAAAACCCCCCCAATAATTTTAATTTAAATAAAAACCCCCCCCGTAAGAAAGTTTTCCAATTTTCCCCCCCAAATTTAAATTCAAAACCCCCCCCATTTTTTAAAAAATTTCCCCCAAAAACAAAATTTTCCCTTGCCTACCAAAATTTTTGGGCCAAAACCCTTTTCTTTTAAAGGAACCCCAGGCCCCGCTGTTCCCCTCCCCCCCTATGAAAGCCCAACTAAGGGCCAAAATTTCTTAGAAACATTTGGCCTTTGGGTCCTGTTAATGCCCCTTTCCTCCCTTGGCAAGGGTTCCCCCAGATATGGAACGCTTCTGCGGGGCCCAAGAAAACACCTCTTTTTTGGCGTGGCAGCCAGCTCGGGCCATTCGCCTTTTTGGATCCCCCGGGAAGTCTATTGGGTCCAGAAAACATACAAAAACATGGGTTTTTTGGGATGCGGGATAATTCTTTCCCTTTTCCTTAAAGGGTTTTTCTTTTGGGCTTGAAACGTAGCCGAAATTTGGCATCTTTGGGTAAAGGTTTTAAATTTTAAAAATTCCCCTTGACCCCCCCCAAATTGGTTCTCCCACCTTTGCCGGTTTGCTGGCCGAAAAACGTTTTTGGGCCCAATGGGGCACTCGGGTTGCTTTTGGGCCCCCAACCCTGCATTTAAAGCCCCCCGTGAAAAAAGTAATTTTTTTAGCCTTCCCTCCTTTTTGATCAAATTCCCAATCCCCACCTGTTTTTAACCCTATTGGGTTAAAAAAACAAAAAAGTTTTGTTTTGCCCTTAAGCAGGGTGGGAAAAGAACCCTTTGCCCCATTTTAGGGCCCCCCAAAAACTTTTTAATGTTGGGGGAAATGGGGTTTTCCAACCACTCTTAAGAAGGGAACCCTTTTAAATTCCCAAACCTCCCCCTTTAAAACCCCCCTACCAACAAATTATTTTTTCCCTTTCCATCCGGCCCCAAATTCCCCCAAAACCTTTTCCCAAACCCCCAAAGGGCCGGGGGGTCTAATAATTTCTTCCCTCCTCCTCCCCTCCTCCCCCTTCCCCACCCCCTTTCAACCGCCCTCCGGCCCCCAATTTCACCTAAGAGCCTGAATTTTTGCCCCCCTTGCACACCTCTGGACCCCCCCCACGCCAAGATACTTTTAAAAAATTGAGAAATTTTCCGGGCCTTTTTTTAACCAGGGGAAAATTCCGGTTTTTGCCTTGCCCGCCTCCCCCCCTTTCGCTTTTTTTGGGGGAAATTTTAAGGTACGATGTCCATCTCTTTCAAAACCCTTGGAATTCACCCCCAAGCCATCCCCGGGGGGCAGGCCCCCGGGGCCAAATTTTTTGGAAATTTTTTTTTAAACTCCCGGCAAGGATTGGGGAAAGCTCTTTTTTCCACCTGGCCCCCCCGGTGGTTTCAACACCCCGGGGTCCGCGACCGCGGGCGCCCACCCAAAGTGTCCCTTCAACGGGGCGTAATGGCTTTTGGGGTTTCGGGGCCAAAATTTCCGGGAAATTTTGGAGGGGAATTCCAGGGGTTTTTTGGGGGGCCAACAATGGCCCCCTTTTAAAGGGGACCCCGAGCTTGGCCTGTCCCCCCCGGCCAAACCGAAGAAATTTTGGAAGGCAATTTTTTCCCCAGGCCCGACCTTTTTCCAAAAAAGGCTTTTAAAAACCCCCCGGGAACTTTTAGAAAATTTCCCCCCTTCGGGAACCCAAGGTTTCCCTAATTTGTTCCACCGGGGCTTGTTTTTTCCACCCCTTTTCCGCCCCGTTGGGGGGCCCCTTGATTTCCCCCCGAAATCCCAACCCCGCCCTTGCCCCCAACCAAGTTTTTTTGTCCCCCCGGCCACCCGCTTGGGGTCCCTTGGGGAAAGGAGCCTCCACGGTTTCCCGGGACCTGTGGGGGGGATGTCCTCCCAAGGGCCAGATTTTCAAAAAAGGGCCTGGTGTTTTCGGGGCAGGGGTTTTTCCCCCCAAGGGGAAACCTTGGGGGAAAACCCTGAAACCACCCCGGCTGTTTTGAAACTGGGGGCCGACCCCGCAGAGCCACCATCCCCCCCAGGGGGAGCATCTTTCCCGGGGGCTCACCCATTTGAGCTTTCCCACCATAAAGACCCTTTCCGGGTTTTAAGCCAGGCGGTTTTTCAAAAGGGTTTTTTCCGGACAAAAGATGCAACAAGCGTTTAAAAATTTAATTTTTTCCCGTTGGCGGCCAGGGCAGGGAACGGCTTTTTCTGGCAAAAAAAAATCCCTTTCTGGGCCTCGGGTTTTGGGGGGAAGGCGGGGGCCATTGGATTTGGCTGAACCCCGTTTTTTCCCCAACAAAAGGGGCCCAAAAAACCAACCCAAAAAATTTTTTGGCAAAGCCGACATTCAGGCTTTTTTGGGTTTTGGTTGTTTGGGTTTAAAGGGGTTTCTTTTTCCCCCAAAAACCCCTTTAAAAAACCCCAAACGGCTTCAGTCGGCCCGTATCCCGGCAGGCAAAAAAGGCAGGAAAAGGGGGGAGGGGTTCTTTTGGGGGTCGGGAAACCCCGGGCAAATTGGAGGTAACGGAGGTTTTGTTCCCTTGGTCTTTCCCCCCTCTAAGACATGGCCCAGGCCGTTGTGGTCCGAAAGGGACCGGGCGGGTGTTTAGGGGTTTAACCCCTTTTCCGGGTCTCCCCTTTTTTCCCAAAAAATTTCCCCCGCCCTTTTCAACTCATGCTTTTCGCGGGCTGTGCCCCAAAAAACATTTTTTGGTGGGGGTTTAAAACCCTTTAAAGGGTTCCCTTGCCTCTACTTTTGCTTTTTAGGGCAAAGGCGGCATATGACTTTCGCTGGGTGAACCCAGAGGCTTGCTCAAAAAAAAAAAGGGGGGCCCAGGTTTTGAGAGGCCGGGCCCTTTTTTTGACGGCGATAAGCGAGGAGGGGGGTTTTGGGGCTAAACCGGGGGCCTGGCGGAATCATATCCGGACTTCGCGACCGCCCTTTTCCCTTTTTTTGTGGCGGGCCCCCCGTATTGACACTACCCCATCGCTTCCCCCTCTCCACTGATGAAGCGCCACAAAAAAATGTCGGGCAAAAAAACCAGGAGGGATCCGAAAAGTCGTCATCATCATCATCATAAACAAAGGTGACTTGGTCTTTCCACTTTCTGCATCCAGAAGCGGGGGCCCTTAAAAAGAAAGGGGGGACTGAAAGGGCCCTTTGGCCGACCCCCCGGGGTTTTTTTTGCCGATTGACCCCCTTTTCCCTTCACCCCCCTTTTGATGGCATCAGTAACGGGGCCGTCAGAGCAGAAAAAAACACCCCCTTTGGCCCCTTGATCTTTTAACATGCCCTTCGACCCAAACCGCATTTTGTCATCAAAGAGGTCTTCAGAAAATGGATTATCCACAGTGTGGGTACACGAGCTGACATTTGGGCTGCCTTCGCTTCATGTTGGACGGATGCTGACGATGCTGATGATGACTTTTTTGCCGTGACTGGAGGACGGGAGGTAAGACTGCGGATGCAGGTTGCATTAACCACTACAGAACAGTTTGGGGCGACGCTGTTCGTTACTGAGATTAAACAGGGCCTTGAACCAGCGATGACAGGCCTGACGGTCCTGCATCTGACATCCGCTGGCATGCGTGTTGTTGCCAGCACTGGAAGGAGCACCTTCTCACGTTGCCCTACCCTCCATGTCCTACCCCCCTCTTTGTTTCGCTTCCCACCTGTATTTCCTCCATATTCAGAAAGATAAAATTTAAGAAAGTATGGAACAGTTTTTAAACAGTCTCTTATTAAAAGTAGGCAAATCACAGCTATTCTTAAATCCCTCTAATTTCCTGCAGCCAACTAGGATTAGAAACTGAAATGTTTCTAGCGAAACCTGTGAAATGCGGTCTGGTGGAAGAACCGTAAACCAAATCAACAGTGTTCTTCCTTCCCAGTCCCAGGATATACAAACTGCCCAGTAGGACTGGGAAATTTGATAGTTTTCAACAAAATATCATACAAGTCCCGCTATCTGCGCCAAACTGAGATTCAACGAGCGCAATAAAGCTATTCAGAAGTTACAGGGATGAGAAATTGCGTTTTTTGTAGCAATGACAAATGAGAACAGTTGCTAGAAAATTTTTCTATCAGAATTGTCGTACAACGTGGCTATTTGAAAAAAACTATAGCCGCACCACGTGCAATAAAGCTGTTTAAAATTATATGGATAACAAACGGTGGTTTTTGCCCAATGAAATACACCAACATTTAAATTGAAATTTCGTAAACAATTTAAGTTTCAAGGTGGCTATTTGGAAAAAAAACTGGGGCGAACCAAAGTGAATGACAGCTATTTAAATGTTATACGGATAAGAAAAGGGGGTTTTTGCACCATGAAATAGACCTGCAAATTACTAGCAAATTTCTGTATCCCCAATTTTAAATACAAGATGGCTTTGATAGTGTTGAGCGATTTTTTTCGACAAAGTTTAAATCGGCAAAGGGTTTTTATGGTGACGAAATTTCCAATCAGCTAATTAAGGTGAAAAAACTGAGCATCATCTAATTAAGAAACGCGCCTTTTTTGGCGCTTCCTGAATTTTGGCGGCCAGCAAATCAATTACAAAATAGAGCAGGGTGAGATGGGGGTGTGCAACGTCATGACTGGGATGTGTATGGTTGCATTGGCTGGAAAAATCCAACATCCCCTGGGTTTTCCCATAGAACACCCCGTTTCCCCGGTTTCGCCCCAGTGTCTCTCAGGCCCTCATGGGGAAAAGGACCTGCGCTCGGGCCTTTGGGCCCAAAAAACAGTTTCCAGCGAAATTATTTATTTCTGCACAGAAAACCCCCTACTTTTAGCTGTGATTTTTTCCAATTTTTGTTAGTTTAGAGATTTGAAGATTGTAGGTAGTTACCCTAGGAATTTTTAAAGCAGCACTACCGCTGTAAACAGGGCTTTGGGAAGCGGGGGGGGGGGGGGGAAAACCGCGGCGGAACACGGGACAAGCCTTCTATAAAGAAAACTGGTTTTAAAGTTCACCCCAAAAACTTAGTGAAGCATTGTATTTGGAATATCTTTATTATTAACAGTTTGCTTTTGGGGAAATATTTCCGGGGATTTTGCCAGGCCTAAATTTTAAATTTTGGGAAATTACACTTCATTTTTTAGTAACGGGAGGTCTCTTTGTTAGGTGCAAAACCCAAATTTTTTTTAAATTTTTAACTTTTCAAAAATGTGTTTTTTAAAAATTTTTAAACCCTTTAAAACCTTTTGGGGACTGTTATAAAACCCAACCTTGCATTTAAAATTTAAATCCAGCAATTTGTAGCCCAGCCCCCCGGGGTTTTTGTTCCCCAAAAATACCGTGTATCATACGAAAAATAACATTTTAGGGTGGTTTTTTGACTTTTGGGGCAACCAGGTTTTTTAAAATTTGACGCAGCACCCCACGTAAATCTTAAAACAAAAAAATTCTATATTCCACCACGGGGTGAATTGAAAGGTACAAAAAATCCCGGGGTATCAAGGGTAAACATAACATTTAAAGTTTTTTTTAAACTTTTGCACCCCCCAGCATTGTTCATTGACGCAGAAACCACAAAAAATTTTAAAAACAGCAATTCTATATTCACCCCAGGGGAATTAAAAGGGTTGAAAAAAAATACCGTTTTTTAAACCCAAAAAACAAACTTACGTTTTTTTTGATTTGCACACCCAGAAATTTTTCTTTGACCGCAGCATCACAAAATCTTAAAAACAGAAATTCTATATTCCCACGGGTGAATTGAAAGGGGTGCAAAAAATACCGTTTTTTTATATAAAAAAATTAATTTTTCCCTTTTTTTTTGGGGACTTTTGGGGAAACCCCCATTGTTCAATAGGGCAGCATTTTAAGGTAAATCTTAAAACAGCAATTTATATTCACCACAGGGGGGAATTTGGGAAAGGTGAAAAAAAATACCGTTTATTATACCAAAACATAACGGGTTACTTTTTTTTGATTTTTTGAAAAACCCCCTGTTTGTTCTTGAGGGCGCATCCACGTAAATTTTAATAACAGCAATTCTATTTTTCCACAGGTGAATTGAAAGGTTTCCTGTGACTTTTATTAACCCTTTAAGGTGTTGCCTAAGAGTAGCACAATTTTTTTGGGACTGTTGTGGATTTTTAATTTTTTTCAAGCCCCCAAGGGGGGTTTGGGTAAAATGAAGGTGTTGTTTCTCTCCCATAGATTTAAAATGGAAAATCGTCTTAATCGGGGGCCACTATCGAAAAAACCTTATCGATAGGGGGCCGACTATCGACATCGACCCCGTTTCGAAAACCCAAAACCCCAATCCCCTCAACAATTTTAGTTTTTGGGAACAAAAATGAAATATCCAAATTTAAAAAAACTGGCCCTTAAACCCAATTACCAAAAAAAAACATGTCCCAATTAAAAGTAAAAAGGGCTCTCCAAAATTTACCATATTACAGGGTGAGGGAATCCACCATTTTGGAAATTGAATTGAAATATGGGGTTTTTGTATTTTTATTTTGTATTTTTACCCATACATTTTTTTTTTTTGGGGGTTTTTTTTTTTTTTGTTATTTAAATCTGTTATGTGTATATTTATTATCCCATTTTCCCAATTTACTGTTTGTTAACTTTGGGTGGGAATGTGTCCCCAAATTTTTTGTATTGGGGGTATTTTGTTTTTTAAATTTTTTTTTTTAAGGTTTTTCATTTGTGATACCCTAAATTTTTTTGTATTTTTTTAATGTATTTTTTGGAATAAAAAATTAAATTTTTTTAAAATATAATTTTTTGGAGATCTTTGAAAAAAAATTTCTGCGCCAAAATGAAAAAAAAACCTAATTAAATTGTGACGGAAAATAAAAGGTGGTTTTTGACCAAATGCCCATACCCCGCAGTGACTAAAAAGTTATGAAACCATTGTATAAAAGGGGGGGTCTTTAAATTAAAAACGGGGCTCCCAAAAAATAAAAAAAAAAATAATTTAAAATTTTGTACGGATAATAAAAGGTGGTTTTTGCCCTATGACTACACCTGAAATGACTAGAAAAGTTTGTATCCTATTTTTTAAGTACAAAAAGGGGGGGTCTTTGAAAAAAAACTATGTGCAAAAAAATTTGAAAAAAAAAACTCCCTTAAATGGAAGGGGATAATAAAAGGTGGTTTTTGAAAACATATACAAAACACCTGTTTGCCCAAGAAAGTTCTGTTTTTTTTTTTTAAGAAAAAATGTGGGTTTTGAAAAAAACTGGGCTGCAAAAAAATACAAAGGTCTATTTAAACCAAAAAATCCCCCACAAACGGGTTTAAAAAAAAAAATCTTTTCAATGCGGGTTTCAAAGCAGATTTGGGGCTGCACAATATAAATCCCTTTTCAAAACCCTGCCGCCTGTCTGTGTTGGGCCCCCCCCCTTTCCCCCCCCCCCCCCCGCTCACCCCCCGCGCGGCTGTGGGGGCGCTAGATCCTTTTTTTTTAAAGTCCCAGCCAAAATAACTAAGAACTAAAAATTTCCTTCCTAATTTTACCTATGTTCTAATTTTTCACAGCAAAAAAGCATATTTGCCCTGTGTAAAACAAAGAAAAATTTGGGGTCGTGAGCTGTATTGGGGAAAAGGAGGAAACACACTTACTGCTTAATGAGACACACGGCAAAACTGATACTGAAAAAGGAAGGGCTTTTTCTATTAAAATGAGGTCATTTTTTTTTTTTCCCCCAAATTAAACAACCATAACTTTCACAGTCAGGGACTGGGCAAACCCCGCTCACCCTGCTTTTTGCTCTAAGTGATTTGCTGGCCCCAAAATAACGGGAAAAGCGCCGAAATGTCGCAATAGAAATTTAGATTATCGCGATTCTTACCTAAATTACCGCGTGATGGGAAAAATTTTCCGATAAAACAAAAAAAACCGTCCCGATTTCAATTTTTGTCGATTATAATCGCTAAACTCCCAAACCCCCAAAATGATTCAGCAAACAGCCCAGAAGGGGGAAAAAATTTGACGGGGCAGGGTTGGTGGGGGGATTCTTTTTAGGGACCCACTGCAGGGAAAAAAAGGGGGAAATAATGATAATTGACCCCAACTGCTCTCCATAAATTTTCCCCCTAAACCCTTTTGTCCTATGATTTTCCCCTTAGCATTTGGAAACCCCCTCTAACCTTTAAAAAACTGCTCTAAATTTTTCCCTAAAAAAATGCCCTAAAACACAAAAAAAAAAAAACCCAAATACAGGGGGTTTGCCTAGGTTCAAGAGACCCCGGGCGGGGGCCCCAACAGAAACTAGACAATAAACTAAACGGTTTATTCCCCCGGACAAAACTCTCGAACGGGGAAAAAATTTTAAAAAATATGGGGCGGGGGAAATTAACAAACTTTTAAAAAACCTGGTTTCGAGGGGCAAAAAACCCTCCTGCCTTTTTCATCTTTTTCTTTTTGCTAAATTTCAGACGAGGGGGTTTGCTTGCAGCTTCATCAAAAAACTTCGGCCCTGTCAGAGGGTCATTTTAAAAATTTAAAAGCCCTCTTTTAAAGCGGGAAATTTAAAACTTTTGGAGTACAGTGGGGATGAAATGTTTAGTGGGAATTGTGTCATTCAGTCCACAAAGGTTTAAAAAGGGCCCTGTTCTTTTTTTTAGAGCCTTTTTTTTGACTTAGTCCTTTGTTGTTTCCTCTTCTCCATGTTCACTTTTTCAAGATCCTAAACCCTATTATGAAACTTGTGTGAAAATCAAAATATTTTTTGACAATTCTAGGCCTGTGTTTGATAATAGACAAGAAACAAAAAAAAATGTTTTGTTTTCTATAAAACCGGTAAATAAAAACGATGAAAAATTCTTATTTCCCAGATGTTTAATAGCAAATAAGAAACTGAGAGAAGATCCCTGAGGGGCATATGAATATTTTAAAGGGTTTGGGGAAAATATCCTCAGTGATTTTAAAATCCTCCCCCCAAGGGAAATTTCACTTCTAGAACAAAGAGTCTGGACCCGTTCCTTATGCCCCAAACGTCCTCTAACGGGGTTTGTTACATCTAGAGCATAAAAACTGTGTCAATCTCTTCAGAAAACCGCAGTCATCTCAAAAGGTGTCTAATTAGAACATAAAAAGGAGCCCGGGGTTTGGTTTCCTAAGGACCGCAGTCCTCTCACAAACTGTCTACATCTAGAAAAATTAAAAAGCCCCGGGGCGGGCCTCCCCCCTCGTCCCCACAGTCCTTTTAAAAAGGCCCCTCAAAACATCTAGAAAAAATAAATAAATTCTGGTTTAAAATCCTTCAGAAACCCTTCAGTCCTCTACAAGGCCTCTATTTCTAGGACAAAAAAAGTCTAAAATATATCCTCAGTGCCCCCACAGTCCTTTTAAAAAGGCCTCTACATCTAGAACATAAGAGCCCGGGATCAACCCTCCTAAAGTGCCCCCCAAAACCTTCTCACAAGGTGTCAACATCTTGAACTTTTTTCCCATCAAAAATGTCCAGAACAACAACAGACCCTAATACACAAGTAGTTCTAGGGCCAAAAAAACCCCCCGGGGCGGGGCCCCAACAAAACTAAAAAACCCTTTAAACTGATTTTCCCAAGGACTACAAACCCCCTTGGAACTTGACCAAAAAATTGAAACTTAGACTGGAAGCAATACACTAAAACTTGAAACAAAAGGCAGGGAAACCCCTTCCGTTTTTTACTTCTGTTGTGGGTGTTTTCTATGCAGCTTCATTTAAAAAACCTTTTGGGCCGTTAGATGGTCATGTTGCAATATATAGCCCCCCCTATAAGCTTGGATTCACTTAAAGGCTGGCACGGGGATTTTCTGTTCAGGGGTTTAGATCCCCGGGCTGTTTTATCCCTCTTTGGCTTTTGTGTCCCGGTTGCATTTTCCTCTATTCCCGATTTTCTTTAGTTTTTCAGTGCTGTTTTTTTTTTACGGTTTAACATGGGGCCGGGCGGACATTAACGGGTTTTTACCAAAGGGGGAACTATTTGTGGTGACTTGTGAGGGCCAAAAGATTGGACAGGTAAAGGACCCTATTTTTAAAAGGGGGATTGTTAGGGTCAGGTTTTTTTGGGTCCCTTTCTTTTAAAAATTTACGTCATTTATTTTTTCCATTTTTCTAACTTTGCCCTCTTTTTCCTTTCCTCCCTTTCCCTCCATTTAAGTCCCACATCTATTTTTTGATACGGGTTCTTTTTAAGGGATGGTTTCTTTTTGGGTTAAAATTTTTTTTGTTATATTTTTTGGTTCCTTTTGTGTTGGGCCCGCATTGTTTTTTTGTTTTTTTAGAAAATTAACCCCAATGTAAAAAAACAATAGATTTTAGGAAAAAGGGCAGGACCTCTCTGTAAAACTTAAAAATTAAAAGGGGGACATGGTACGGGGGCTTCACACAAGACAAAGCTTTCCAAACCCGAAACCCCCCTCATTTAAATTTTTTTTACCCTTTTTTGTTAAAATGGCTCTTTCCGGGCCCCCCATCTTTTATTTTTTTCCCCGTCTTTGTACCTTCCCCCTTTTTCCCGGGGGCCCCCAGGGGCCCCGAATGACCTGTTTTTTCCAGTGAGGGCCCCCCCAATGCTTTTTATGACATTGTTTTTTCCCCAAAATTTAACAGTATATACAAATTTTCAAAATTTTAAAAAAAATTTCTGGGTTTTTGTAAAAAAGGCCCTATCCCCATGCAAAAAAGGGATAAGAAGTCTACTAACCCCCAAAAAAGTTTCAAAAAAGTACAAAAGTTCCCCCCCCCCCTGACACTCATTGATGGGGGAAAATGTAATTGAAAAATTGAGAACCTTTTCACCAAAAAAAAATCCACAAGCTCCAAAACAATTTTGTGGGGCCCCTCCCTTGGGATGGAAAGTATTAATGGGGAAAACCCCCTAATACCAAGTGACCGGCTCTTTTCGGGCCTGATCCCACCCCACTGAAATTTTCCCTTTTCCCTTTCAAATTTGGGTCACGGGGGTCCTCAATCATTTAAAGCAAATTTTTTGTTTAAAATCAAATATGTTTGCAATTCTCAGGGTGTGTAATTTATAAAGATTTACAAAAACAAACAAACAAATTCTATACAAACGTGTGATAAAGAGGGGTGATAAGACTTTCCCAACCCCCATTGGTTTAAAAAAGCAAAGATCCAACCAACAAAACAGGAAAAAAAAGCAAAGTTTCATGCCAGGGCACAGGCATACAGCAATTTCAAGGGGGGTGGGACAATCTCAACATGACCCAAGTCCTCTCAAAAAAAGTTCTTGATCTAGAAAAAAATCAGGGACTGGCCCCAAACTCCTCAGTGACCTGCAGTCCTCTCACAAGGGTCACATCTATAAAATATCGGGGACCCGGATCAAAACTCCCCAGTGACCCCCATTTTTTCTCAAAGCCTTCTACAAAAACAGAGATTGGGCCAATCTCCTCAGTGACCCCCCAGCCCCTTTATAAGGCTTTTTTCATTAGAATATATTAGAGTCCCCGGGTAAAAATACTCATACCCCCCAAACCTTCACAAAGGGGATTTTAAAATCTAGAACATTTCAATATGGTCAGTCTCCCAGTGACCCCCTTTTTCTCACAAGGGTTCTAAAAACTAGAATATAAAGGTGTCGGGTTTAAAAATCCTCAGTGACCAATGCCCCCTGAAAGGGATAACCCTCTAGAAATAAGAGTCGGATCAATCTCCCCAATGACCCCAGTCCTCTCGCAAGGATCTTGTCTAGAACATATGAGAGGGCTTTTTGGGGAATCAAAAAAACAAAAAGACTCACCGCTTTGATATTTGCCAAAAAAGGGCCCCGAGTAAAAGTTTTTTTTCCCCTTCCCAGAAATTTTTTGCCTGTGACTGTCCCTAACACAGAAAGCTCTTTCCTTAAAACTGACCCCAAAACTTTCCCTCAAAAATGTCCCTAAGCTACAACTGAGCTCACTAATATGGAGGGGCAAAGATTTCCTGCTGTCCCCGATTTCCCCATGCCCAAACTTTTCCCTTTCCCTTAAAATGCTTTTAGCGGGGGGTTTCCCCCTTTCAGCCCGCGGGCCGCGGGTGCACCCATGGTCCTCCCCGGGGGTATGCCGGGGGGGTTTGGGCCCCCGGCCCCCGGCAGCGCTTTTCCGGGCCCTGGGTTTCTACCTACCTCGTCCGGTACGTCCCCCCCCTCTGCCGGCCAGGCGCGTGTGCCCTCCCCGAAGGCGGCGCGCTCGGTTTTTGTAAATTTAAAAGGGCCCGCGTCCCGGGGAATTGGGTTTAAATTTCCGGGGGCTTCCCCCATTTATGGGTTCACTCCCCAATCATTTCCCCGCCGGATCTATGTTGCCTCGCGCCGTAGCGAAAGCGTTTCTGAAGTGATTCCTTGGCCCTTTCCCCCTGTAACCCCGACTTTTTATAAGTTTCCCCCGACCCCCCGAACCCGTGCCCCCGGGCCCCGACCCCTTCCTTTCCCGTCCCCGACCACGAACCTATGCCCCCAGCCCTGACCCTTTCGTGCCCCCCACTACGATTCTTGGATTATGACTCTGTTTCCCCCGCTGCAAAACCCCGGACGCCTTTGCAAAACAAGTCACATCAGGGGAAAGACCTGGTAGCCCCACCCCCGCAGCAAGTCCATCCCCCCCTTTTCGGGGGGCTTGTGAATACTGGGGGGTACTTAGACTCCGCTCCCTGGGGGGCTTAACTATCACCTTGCGGGGGCCCGTGGGTCCACAAAACCCCGCCATTACAGTTAGTTCCCGGGCCCTGGATCCCCCCAAGGTGCCCCCGGGCCCAAATCTTGCGGAAACTCACCCAAAAAATTGTCCCCCCAACTTGGGAGTAGATCGCGCAACAAACACAGCAAAATGGGTCAGCGGGCCGGGCCCTGATTTCGTAAAATCCTGGGGTCCCCCAGCCGCAACCTGCCCTTCGCCTCGATTCCTATCTCCCGGCCGGCCCCCCTGGGAACCGTGGGCCCGAAAACTTCGCCTTCCTCTACCTTCCAAGGTTTGATTGGGGGCTCGAAGCTTTGAGGAGTGGGATTTTGTGGTGAGGGTTCCCCAACCGGGAAGGCCCCGGCCCGGGCGACCCCTCTTTTTGGGCCGGAATGATCCTGTGCCGCAGACAAAGGCCTTCTCCCCTGAATTCCGAATTTTCAAGGGGGCCTGCGCGGGCGTCTTCTGGGAGACGGCGCTATTGGGAACCCACGCCAAGGGGGCTCCTCCTAGGGGTTTTGCGTCCAATTCTGCACTCTAGCCTCCACTTTCGGTTTGGGAAAACGCCCCTCTCCCGCGCCACATTCAAGAAGGGTCGGGCAAAAGTAAAAAGGGCGCACTTCAGCCCAAAAGATCTCCCCTATTCGTTGAGCGAGCTATCCCCTCTGGCCACCCCCCGGGATAGACTGCATTTTGCAGGGGAGACAGCAAAGGGGGCGTGATTTTGGCACTTTCCCCGCCCTCCCACCTCGTCTGGCCCCCATGTTTTCCCGAGGGGCTCCGCTGCCTCCCCACAGGTTTTCCCCTGAAGAAACCCCTGCGGTGGACCGGGGGAAATTTAAAGTCCCGAGCTGGGCCCGCCGCTTTGGGTGGAGAAAACCTTTTGCCCTTTCTGCGCCAGTCCACCATTTTCCCTTGGAGTTGTCCGCCGCCCTCCTCAGCGGTCGGGAAAAGTAGAAACCCAGGTGCCGTAAGAGGCGTCCCCAGGGCTCAATCCCCCCTCTCCCCGTGTTTTTGCCAAATGGAAAAGGTTTAAAGACGGAAAGCTGGTCAAACTCTTTTGGTCTTCTGCCTTCCTGGGGCTCCCTTCCGCCGGGGAAATTTATTCATGCCTCCCTGGGGTCTCCCCTTTCGCTTTCCAGTCACCCCGCCCTGGAGAAAACCCTTTTCTTATTTCCCTCCGTCCCGTGGGGAAACTTCTCGTGACTCCATTTCGGTTCGTCACCCGGCCTTTTACTCTCTGGTAGGGGTCCTACACACGAGAGGATCCCTTCATGTCCCCCCTAGGTTCTTCACGCCCTGGGGGGCTACCCTGGCTGCAAGCAGCCCCCGCTAGTTGGACAGGCAAGCCCGCTTGGGGATGGGAGTCCCAGGCCCTCTGTGTGGTGGCACCACCCCCCGGGTTGTCCATCTTTCTTCCCCAGTGTCGTCAAGCCCTTCAGGGCGCCACGGAGTACCCCCAATTTTGGAGATGTATTCTGGGGAGAAGCAGGTGGAAGCTCCCCCCCCTTTGGGCCATATGACTGTCATGACTGTCCCATAAACTCCTTCCGGAACCAGCCCCAGGGGGGTGGGGGTTTACCCTCTGTCGTGCCGAGCTCGGGCCATGTGGGGCCTACATACGGGAAATTGGGCGAAGGGGTTCATAGCAAGTCCTCTCCCCGTGGTGGGGGGATTCTTTTTTGTCAAAAAAAGATGGGTCTGTAAGGGATGGTCAGGGACGACACAAGAAACGGACAAGGGGGGGGCCCCCCATGATCCCAGCCTCTGTCCCTGCCTTTTGGGGAACCCGATCCCCTTAACAGGCCGGCCCCAAACCCGAAGATGAAAGGGTACACGAGCAGCGGCACGACAAAGAAAAACAAACAAAGAACACGAACCCCGGTCGGAAGTCCAAGCAATAAGGGGGGGCAGCGCGGGGACAGAAACGTGAGGGAAAGGGGGAAACCCGAAACAAGCAGAGATCAATAGCCAAAAGAAGAACAAATGACAGGCTAAATAAAAGGGATGCAATATAGCAGGGAAAAGAAGGGAAGCGCGGGGTATATATAGGAAAGGGGTAAAATAAAGGGGCTTGGTAGGTGGAAGGAACAGAAGGTGGATAGGGCAAAGCGTCAATCAGGGGGAACACAGAAATAAAAGGGTGGGGATTCCGGGGACGGGCGTTGGCAGGAATCAATTTCATACAAGGAAAAATTTCCCGTTCCACTGTGAAAAGACAACAAAAGTATTTTCGTTAAAAACCTTTCTTGTCGCAAACCCGGGCCCGGGGGGCGACCAGAAACCCAAAAACAGGGGGGTGCCAGGCACAATCATGACGGGTTTCCCCCGGCTTTGCATCGATTACAGGGGGCTAAAAAGATCCGGGGAAGAATCGCTATCCTTAACCCCCGAATTGAGCTTTGATGTCTTCGTGGAGCCCAAAGGTTTTACTAAATTTTACCCACGCGGTGTCTATAACCCCATCAGAATTCGTCAGGGGCGAGTGGAAAATGGCTTTTTAAACGGGGGAGGTCTTTTCGGTCTCCGTGATCCTTTTTGGGGTATGCAATGCCCCCGCCCTATTTTCGGAATTGCAATGCGTTTCGGGACTTGTGTAACCGGGGCATAGTTTATCTGGACATTTCTGATTTTTTCTCCTGACTTCGATATCGGGTACAAGTACGCCAGGCTGCGATGTCTGCGGCAATGACTGACGCCAAGCTGGGGAAGTGTCGTTCCACCAGGCCCTCCCTTTTCCTTTGGGTACTTTTTTCTCCATAAGGTCGCAGTGGACCCCGCAAAC
>JAODAL010038961.1:0-38569 GCA_025379985.1 Phyllomedusa bahiana | reverse complement strand
CTATGTTTGACACGGTCTGTAGTGTAGCGGCTCCAGTCCGCTTAGTCTGGGTCGGCCTTTCTGGAGTGGTCAAAGAGCAGGGTGGGTGGCTGGTGTCCAGCCTATAAAGCCTGGGTCTGCAGGCCTGTGCGCTGTCTGCTGTATACGCTGTGTCTCAGAGGAAAGACCCCGTGCAAAGAAACCGTGCTGTGAATACTGAGCTGTACTAAGGACTAGTCAGGGAAGACTTTGTCTAGTGCACAGGTGTCAAACACAAGGCCCGCGGGCCACATCCGGCCCGCGGCCTTGTGTTTTCTGGCCCGCGATCTCCCTGACTCCACACGGCTGTTTTACCACAGCCGCGCGGAGTCAGTCAGCTAGTACAGGGAGAAGGCAGGAGGGATCGTTTCCCTTCCACTTTGTCCCTTTGTATGTACTGTGCTCGGTGAGCGCTGTACATACGGCGTCGCAGGGGGCGTGACGTGCCGCTTTACTTACGCCCCCTGTGACGCTGGGTCTCTGGGAGCTGCGTGAGGGCGTAAGCGGCGTGACGTCATGCCCCTTACACCGTACACAGCTCCCGAAGCGGACCGGACCGCGCTGCACGGACACGAGGTAAGTAGCTTTTTTTAATTTTATAATCATAAGTGGGGGCATCTGCCTGGCTACTGGGGACTATGGGAGCATCTGCCTGGCTACTGGAGGACTATGGGAGTATCTGCCTGGCTACTGGAGGACTATGGGGGCATCTGCCTGGCTACTGGAGGACTATGGGGGCATCTGCCTGGCTACTGGAGGACTATGGGGGCATCTGCCTGGCTACTGGAGGACTATGGGGGCATCTGCCTGGCTACTGAGGGGGCTATGGGGCATCTGCCTGGCTATTGGGGACAATGGTGGCATCTGCCTGGTTGCTGGGGGACACTATGGGGCATCTGCCTGGCTACCGGAGGACTATGGGGGCATCTGCCTGGCTACTGGGGGGGCTATGGGGCATCTGCCTCTCTACTGGGGGGCTGGCTACTGGAGACTATGGGGGCATCTGCCTGGCTACTGTTGGACTATGGGGGCATCTGCCTGGCTACTGGAGGACTATGGGGGCATCTGCCTGGCTACTGGAGGACTATGGGGGCATCTGCCTGGCTACTGGGGGACTTTGGGGGCATCTGACTGGCTACTGGGGATTATGGGGGATCTGCCTGGCTACTAGGCCTCGCCGGCTAGGAGGCTATGGGGCATCTGCTGGCTATTGGGGCTATGGGGGAAAGCAGAGGTCTCTACTGGGGACTATGGGAGCATCTGCCTGGCTACTGGGAGGGGTTATGGGGGCATCTGCTGGCTATTGGGGGGGACTATGGGGCATCTGCTGCTACTACATGGAGGGCTGGCTACTGGAGGACTATGGGGGCATCTGCCTGGCTACTGGGGACTATGGGGGCATCTGCCTGGCTACTGGGGGGTATGGGGCATCTGCCTGGCTACTGGGGGACTATGGGGGCATCTGCCTGGCTCCTGGGGACTATGGGGGATCTGCCTGGCTACTGGGGGACTATGGGGGCATCTGCCTGGCTACTGGGACTTGGGGATCTGACTGGCTACTGGGTATTATGGGGGAATCTGCCTGGCTACTGGGGACTATGGGGGCATCTGCCTGGCTACTGGGAGGGCTATGGGAGCATCTGCCTGGCTACATGGAGGAACTATGGGGGCATTTCTAGCCTGGTACGGGGGTACTACTAGGGGCATCTGACCTGGCTTACTAGGGGGACATGGGGGAGAAGGCAGGAGGGATCGTTTCCTTCCCCTTTTTAGGGATATGGGGGCATCCCTGCTAGGGGATTTTTATGGGGGGGTTATGGGGCTTTCTGCCTGGCTATTGGGGGACTTGGTGGCATTGCCTGGTACGGGGGGATTTGGGGAGCATTGCCTGGTACTGGGGGGGTGGGGGGCATTGCCGGCTACGGGGGGGGCTGGCTCGGGGGGGTATGGGGGCATCTGCCTGGTACTGGGGATAGGGGGGTATCTCCTGGAAATGTGGCTAGGGGGTATTCCCTGGCAAAGGGGGGCTATTTGGGGCCCCTACATGGCTAGGGGGACTATTGTTACATTGCCTGGTACTGGGGGACTTTTGGGGGCTCTGTGGCTACTAGGGACTTATGGGGCATTACAGGGGGGTAATGGGGCATTATCAGCCCTAAGAGGACTAGTGGGGATGTCCTGGCTACGGGGACTTGTGGTGCATTCCCTGGTACGGGGGCTATGTGGGGATCCCCCTGGCTACGGGGGCTTAGGGGGATCTCCCTGGTACAGGGGGGCTAGTGGGGTTTCCCCTGGCTACGGGGGGGCTATGTGGGACATCTCCCTTTTATTGGGGATATTACCTGGCTGCGAGGGATTTTTATCCTGGTAAGGGGGCAAAAATACTTCTCCCTACATGGGCAGATATAATGTCATTACGGGGGGGGCTTTATAGCCACTTATCTACCTACAACTAGTTCTAAAATGATGTCGGCCCTTTAAGGTACGTCGTGAGGCTGATGTGGCCCCCGGTGAGAACGAGTTTGACACCCCTGGTCTAGTGAGTGCTCAGCCGAGCAGGTATTTATTTTCTGTTAGCCTGAAGCTTAGGCTTGTTTTTGTTTGTGTTTTTGCACCTGCTAAAATAAACCCGGGCAACGCCTGGACTTGAACTTGAATTTTGTGTCACTGTCTCTGTCCGCTGAAGCCCACACTGCCTACCTGTTTGCTGGTCCCCCTCACAGCATGTATACGCATAATAAAGGCACAGAATGCACCTGAGTCTATGAACCTGCTCCATAGCGGGTTATAAATCAGGCGCATTCTAGCACAGAAACATCAATTCTGGCTTTTAACCCCTTCCTGACGGACGGTCACAATAATATGGCTCTACATTTTTTTCCTCTTTGCCTTCTGAAAGCCATAACTTTTTTTCTTTTCCCACCTGCATAGACACATGAAGGCTTTCAGTTTGTGAGACCAGATGGACTTTCTAATGGTGTTATTCATATTACTATAGAATATACTGGGGAACGGCAAAAAAATTCTAAGTGGGGCAAAATGTGAAAAAAACGTACCTGCGCCATGTTTGCGGGAGTTTTTTTTTTACGGAGTCCATTCTTCTGTAAAAGTGATGTGTTCTCTGTCTTCTGCAGGTTGATACGCATCCGGCAATACCAAACATGTAGGGTTTATGTTATGTTTTGGTGGCGTAAAAAAATTCCAAATATTTTCTGTTTGAAATTTGTGCTGCGGCGCCATTTTGTGCGACCAATTACTTTTTTGTACTAACACCTATGGATGTCAGTGAGGTGGCATTTTTTGCGGGCTGAAGTGCACTTTTTATCGCTAGCAGTTTGGGAATGCATGCGACTTTTTTGATCACTTTTATTCCAATTTTTATAGGACGTGAAATGACCCAAAAAAAAAGCAATTTTGCCGTTTGGAATTTTTTTTCTTCTCTGGAGTTCAGCGTATGGGATAAATGATGTTATATTTTTATAGATCGAACTTTTTCGTATGCGGCGACACCAAATATGTGTCACTTTTTTATTATTTTTTTTATTTGTAAAATGGAGAAAGGGGGGTAATTTGAACTTTTAATACTTTTTTTGTACTTTAAGGCTATGTTCACACGGCTTATTGTCGGCGTAATTGCGTGGACGTTTTTCGCTCGCAATTCCGCCTTGTGTTCGGGGGCGGGGCGGGGGGCCGCCAGCTCCCTGGCCTCATAGACATTCATTATCCATGGCGTGTATTCGCTGCTAGTAAGGCCTCGTTCACACGGCTTATTTGGGCGCTGATTTCAGCCGTATTGTGCGCCGTATTTGCGCTGCAGTAAGGCTCCAATCTGTCTCAGTCATTACGGTAATCTACAGTTCTCATAGAGAACTATGGATTCCGTCTCTCCTCCTCACTTGGCGAAGCCGCCGGGCGGGGGAGAAAGTGGACATGTCAATTATTTACGGCGTTACGCGCCGTAGATAATGACAGGCTAGGGCCGCAACTGGGCAGTACAACCGGTACTGGCTGTACGGGCTCGTGCGGTTGTGAAAGCCAGTGGGGGCCCGCCGCCAGCCGGCAAGCTCGCCCCCTTGCTATTCACTGCGGTTCTCTCCTTTATTGTATGCACGTCCGTGCGAGAGAGACATACAATTAAGATTACGAGGAAGGGGAATGTGCGCCCGCCCTAATGTCTGCAGGGGCGGGGGAATATAGGGTGCCGGTTTGTTTTCGGCCCAGGGTCGGGGGGCGGCGGGCAGGCGCCGGGGGGGGGGGGAGGGGAAAGGGGGGGGGGGGAAAATCCTCGGGGGCCCTGGGGGGGGGAAACGTCACCCGGGGGGGGGGTTTTGGGTGTGGTTTTTTTAATTTTTTGTTTTATTGGGTTTTGAAAACAATTGGGATAACTTTATTTTTGATTTTTTTTTGAGGGAATTTGGTTGGAATTTTCCTTTTAAAAAATTATAAGGGTTTGGGGGAAAATTTTTTTGGGCTTTGATACGAGATAAATAAAAAACAATGGCCAACCAATTGGCCTTTTATTTTTTTTTTGTTGAAAAAAAATTTTTTTTTTTTAAATTTTTTGGGGTTCTTGGCTTTTATGGTTTGTCGGGGCGGGGAATTGGATTGGGTGTGTGTCGGGGGGGGGGGGGGGGAAGTGGGTAGGACCCAAGGGGGTTGGGTTTCCCTGGCCCGGGGGTAAAGGAGGGGGCGCCAGGGAACGCTCCCAGCCTGGTATGGGCCCCTAATATTGGGGGGTCTGACAGAGCTTGGCCCGAATGACAGGCTATGGGGCCGGCGAGATGCCGGCCCCGCTGCACGGCTGCTGGCGTAATTGCAGGGTGAAATCCGTCCCCGCAATTATGCCGGCAATAAGCCGTGTGAACCGGGCCTAATAGTCATGTCACTTCTCTCCCCGCTCGGTGTATTGTGCGAGCGGGAGAGGAGACGTAATCCATAGTTCTCTATGAGAACTGTGGATTACCGTAATGACTGGGACATATTTCAGCCCGTAATTCATGCAGTATAAGCCGTGTGAACATAGCCTAACTGTGAGTCTGTTGTGGATGGGAACAAAGGTTATATATATGTGTGATCCTTTGTGTCTCCATTTTAATGCATTAGTTAATATATACCTCACATATATATATAAATATATATATATATATATATATAATATATATATATTATATATATATTATATATATATATATATTATATATATATATATTGTGAGAAGGCACGAGGGGCCATTGTTGATGGTCGATACTTGTCACCGAGGGTTCTGATCTCGGTGAAGTAAAGCCTGTTAGCCACACGTCGGTATCGATATGGTACTGGCATTTGTTTTGTTAGTAGGACTGCTGGAATAGCAGTGGATCTGGGTCAGGCTTTACTGGAGCAATTCAAAGAGCAGGGTGGGTGGATTGCTCCCAGGTATCCAGGCCTGGTTTTGAGGCCTACTTAAGGCAGGAAAGCAGGATGGGTGTGGTGTGTTTTTTCTCAGTCAGAGAGTTGGCCTGACTGGGACCAGCCTGTGCTGCCGCATAGCCGTCCACTATATACCACATTCCCCTGATCTGTGTGGGGAACGCACCCAGAAAACTACAAGAGACTGTGAGTGTTCCACAAGGACTTTATATGTTATTTTGTGGGGCTGAAGTTAAGCCTGTATGCCTTGTTTTCCGTTTGCTGTGTAACTCTGGCTAAATAAACGCCGAGAGAGTTTAAACGAACGCCCAGGACGGTGTGTTTCTCGCTACCCCTGAGATACATCCCCACAAGTGGTGGAGGATGTGGGCACAGACCCGCTGTATGTCATGGGTCAAAGCAGCAGTGCAGAGCCAAGCTACAACTGCTAACATGGAGGAGCTCATTAAGCACCTGGTTTAGGCGAATCTGCAGCAGCAAACCACAGCGCAGCAGCAGAAAGCTCATGTGGAAGACATACAGGCGCAGAAGAAAGCCACAGAACAGCAGCAAAAGGCTCATACTGAAGCCCTGCAGGTGCAGCAAGCAACCAACCAGCTGCTGATGCAGCAGATGGCGATATTAACGGATGCCGTGCGGGCCCGGGAAACTCCAGCTCCGCCACCACGTGACGAAGGACATCGGGCTAGAAGGACCATCAGGGAGGCCCTCCAGAAGATGACTTCGGAAGATGACATCGAGGCGTTCCTCACGGTGTTTGAACGGGTCGCCGACCGGGAGGCGCTACCGCCGGAGCAATGGGCTGAGGTGCTGGCCCCCTATTTAACTGGGGAGCCCCTAATGGCCTATTACGACCTCGACTTACAGGGATGCAAAAGAGTACTCAAAATTAAAAGCGGAGATCCTGGCGCGTCTGGGTGTTACGTTGGCGGTCCGGGGCCCAGAGGGATACACCAGTGGGCGTACAGTAAGGTCAAAACGCCGCTGACTCAGCTATTTGACTTGTTGCATCTGGTACAAAAATGGCTGCTCAGCCTGAGAGATATGCTCCCCGGCGCTAATGGTCGACAAGAGTGGTTATGGACCGATTCATGCACTCGCTTCCGCATTCTGTACAATGCTGGGTTGTGCAGGGTGATCCCCAGACGGCAGATGACCTAGTGGGTCTCGTAGAGAGATTCCACGCTATGGAGAGATCCCTGGGGGCTGAAAACCCCTTACTGGGAGGGCCGGAGAGACTGGGACCTACCGAAGCCAGGAGCTAAGACTCCCCGGGAGGGTCGGGCCAAGGCCAGGGGAGGTCCAGAGCCGGTGCCTAAAGGAATGCCCAGGGATATTGTGTGCTCGAGATGGCGGGCCCAGGACAGATAACAGCTCAGTGGCCGCTCCCGTTGGAGCCCATGGACTGCTCCCCAACCCGCCGCAGTTCTCTCTTTGCACATCCTGCATGCAGTTCTGTGGCAACCAATGGGGAGGAACCCCAGATATGTAAAATGACAGTGAATGGCACCAGGGTCTCGGGGCTACTGGACTCAGGGAGTTTAGTCACTCTCATATCGGACTCACTCCCACATGTGTTGGTCCCTGGGAAAAAAGTGGGGGTCACATGTATCCACGGGGACACAAGGGTTTACCCAGTGGCCCAGGTTAAACTTGAGACAGGCTGGGGGACCGTGTCACACAATGTTGGGGTGGTGCAGGGTCTATTGCACGATTTGATTATGGGCCGAGACTGTCCTCTGTTCTGGGACCTGTGGCAAAAATCGTCTCTGCCAAGTCCCACACAGTGCTTGGACCAGGCTACTGGGGAGGGACCTAAGACAACCCCAGAGTTCCCTCTTTCAGTCCTGGTAGGAGATAATGAGGAAGAAGTCTCATCAGACGAGCCTGTCCCTGAGTTGGGGGTATCTAGACAAAATTTTGGTACCGCCCAACTGCAGGACTTGACCCTAAAAGGGGCACGGGAGAACGTGATGGTTCTCAATGGGGTACCCCAGGAGTCGGGGGCTGAAGAGCGGTTTCCGCATTTTGCCCTGAACCACAATCTGTTATACCGCGTCACCAAAATCAGGGACGAGTTGGTAGAGCAGTTATTGGTTCCGGGACCCTATAGGCGTATGGTCCTGGATATGGCCCACACCCATGTGTTAGGGGGTCATTAAGGGGCAGACAAAATGCTCGAGAGGATACTACAGCGTTTCTATTGGCCAGGATGTTATCGGGAGATTAGGGATTTCTGCCAATCTTGTCCCACCTGCCAGGTCACCTCCCCGTTAACACATTTTCGTAGCCCTCTGGTGCCGTTACCAATCATTGAGGTCCCTTTTGATAGGATAGCGATGGATCTGGTAGGGCCATTGGTGAAGTCAGCGAGAGGTCACCAGTACATCCTGGTCATTGTTGATTACGCCACCCGTTACCCGGAGGCCATCCCTCTCAGGAACCCATCATCCCGGAATATTGCAAAGGAGCTTCTCTATGTCTTCTCCCGAACAGGAATTCCCAAGGAGATCTTGACGGATCAGGGAACCCCATTCATGTCCAAGGTAATGAGGGAGCTGTGCAAAGTGTTGAAAGTGACGCAACTGCGCACTTCAGTCTACCATCCTCAGACGGACGGTCTTGTTGAGCGTTTTAACAAGACCTTGAAGGCCATGCTGAAGAAAGTGGTAGAGAAGGATGGGCGGGATTGGGACTGTCTCCTGCCGTACTTGCTCTTCTCAATTAGAGAGGTACCCCAATCCTCCACAGGGTTCTCACCCTTCGAGCTTTTGTATGGGAGGCATCATAGGGGACTCTTAGATGTGGCCAAGGAAACTTGGGAGAGTGAGGTTACCCCCTATCAGAGCATAGTGGAGCATGTGGCCCAACTGCAGGAGAGGATGGCAAGAGTGATGCCAATTGTCAAGGAGCATCTTCTTCAGGCACAAGAAGCTCAGGCCCGGATCTATAATAGGTCTGCTAGGATAAGGCATTTTAACCCGGGCGACAGAGTACTAGTATTAGTACCCACCGTGGAATGCAAGTTCCTCGCTAAGTGGCAGGGTCCCTATGAGATAGTGGAAAAGGTGGGGGAGGTGAATTACAGGGTTCACCAGCCAGGGAAGAGGAAACCCTTCCAGATTTACCACGTCAATCTGATAAAACCCTGGAAGGAGAGAGAGATTCCTGAGGTTTCTTGCCTAGTGTCCAAGTCAGAGGCCAACATAGAAACCGTAAAAATCTCAGAGACCCTATCCCCCTCCCAAAAGCAACAATGTAGGGAACTGCTGCAGAGGAATCGAGACCTGTTTACCGATACCCCTGGCCATACCCATGTGATAGAGCATGAAATCCTCACAGACCCCAAGGTAAGAGTAACCTGAAGCCCTATAGGATCCCAGAGGCCCGCCGCGAGGTAATTTCCAAAGAGGTACAAAAGATGCTAGAACTAGGGGTGATCGAGAGGTCCAAGAGTGGGTGGTCCAGCCCTATAGTGCTAGTACCCAAGCCAAACGGAGAATGGAGATTCTGCAACGATTATCGCAGACTCAACGAAGTATCCTCAGTGGATGCCTACCCTATGCCCCGGGTAGATGAATTAATCGAGCAATTAGGTCCGGGGAGGTATATTAGGACCCTCAACCTCACAAAGGGATATTGGCAGATTCCCCTGTCAAAGGACGCTAAAGAGAAGACGGCTTTCTCAACTCCTGAGGGGTCATTTCAATACGTTCGAATGCCCTTTGGTTTGCAGGGGGCCCCCGCCACATTTCAGAGGGCCATGGATCACGTTCTACGCCCACATAGGTACTATACGGCGGCCTATCTAGACGACATTGTGATCTTTAGTCATGACTGGGAGAGCCATCTTGGGAAAGTCCAGGCCGTGCTAGATGCCTTAAGGAAAGCCGGGTTTACAATAAACCCTAATAAGTGTGCCCTGGGGATGGAGGAAACCAGGTACCTGGGGTACATAGTAGGGAGAGGGGAAATTAAGCCCCAAGTGAATAAAGTAGAGGCGATCCAGAAGTGGCCCCGCCCCCTCACCAAAAAGCAGGTCAGGGCGTTTCTTGGTATCGTAGGATACTACAGGCGATTTATACCAAAGTTTGCGGAGATAGCGGTTCCCTTGACTGACTTAACCAAGGGAACCAAGTCAACAATGATAAAGTGGTCCCCTGAGGCAGAGAGGGCTTTCCAGGAGCTCAAACAGGCCCTATGTAGGCAGCCAGTGCTAGTAGCCCCGGACTTCTCCCGGGAATTTGTAGTCCAGACCAATGCCTCTGAGGTGGGACTGGGGGCCGTTATGTCTCAGGTAGTGAACGGAGAAGAGAGCACCTGTGATCTACCTAAGTAGGAAAACTATCCCGGCAGAACGGAATTATGCCATCATTGAGAAAGAATGCCTGGCCATAAAGTGGGCATTGGATTCCCTCAGGTACTACCTGTTAGGAAGGAAATTCAGGCTAGTGTCTGATCATGCCCCACTCATGTGGATGCGGGAGAAGAAGGGGAATAATGCCCGAGTTACCCGCTGGTTCCTTGCCCTGCAGGATTTTGCGTTCACAGTAGAGCATAGGCCAGGCAAGCCCGCAGGGAAATGCAGATGCCCTCTCAAGAGTGCACCAGTCTGGTGGCGGACGGTGCCCTAAACCCCGGTTGTGGGCCGTGGGGGGGGGGGGTAGCTGAGACGGCACGAGGGGCCATTGTTGATGGTCGATACTTGTCACCGAGGGTTCTGATCTCGGTGAAGTAAAGCCTGGGTTAGCCACCGTCGGTTATCGATATGGTACTGACATTTGTTTTGTTAGTAGGACTGCTGGAATAGCAGTGGATCTGGGTCAGGCTTTACTGGAAGAATTCAAAGAGCAGGGTGGGTGGATTGCTCCCAGGTATCCAGGCCTGGTTTTTAGGCCTACTTAAGGCAGGAAAGCAGTATGGGTGTGGTGTGTTTTTTCTCAGTCAGAGAGTTGGCATGACTGGGACCAGTCTGTGCTGCCGCATAGCCGTCCACTATATACCACATTCCCCTGATCTGTGTGGGGAACGCACCCAGGAAACTACAAGAGACTGTAAGTGTTCCACAAGGACTTTATATGTTATTTTGTGGGGCTGAAGTTAAGCCTGTATGCCTTGTTTTCCGTTTGCTGTGTAACTCTGGCTAAATAAACGCCGAGAGAGTTTAAACGAACGCCCAGGACGGTGTGTTTTTGCTACCCTGAGATACATCCCACAATATATATATATATATTAATTATATATATATATATATATATATATATATATATATAGTAGGCACATACCTATGTAATACAGCATGTAAAGGCTGTCTGTATATCTCTTGTCACTAATATGTTAACAAAATTACCGCCTGTAGTAGTTTGTAGAGATCGTCGTGTAATCCAAGATGGCGCCTCTTCTGAAGTTACACCCTGTGTCCAAACATTCCTGAGCTGTGAGGAGGGGTCTGTAGATAAGGACGTGCCAATAGACCCTCACAGCCAGGTCTATGTGATGTTTCTTATCTAGTAATTTGAAAAGGTATAAAAAAGCTGCCATTTTGTGAATAAAGCAGAAGGCACTTTCACAGCAACAAGGCCAGTTGTGATTCGTTTTCTCGGTGCACCCTTTGTTATTTTTAATCTAATTTGGACCCCCACAAGGACAGAATAGCCCCTTTGAGGCTACTTCCATATCAAGTCCACCTATGGTGCTTCACCACCTGGGGGCACGATCGTTAATACAACCTAATGCATTACATAAACAATGCATTAGGCTGTACCAAGATGGCGTCTTCCCCAATTCCTGCCTGGGGCCAGAAGTGGGGCAAATGAAAACATGGCAGCGATGGCTCCCCGCTGCCATGTCCAGGCATCGGATCCCGACAGTTGCGCGGCACCGTTTTTCATTCATTTAGACGTCGCGGCCATCTTTGCTGCACCGTCTAAGGGGTTAAACAAGGCGAGCTCTGCGATCCCTCTCCATAGCCGCTTACTGGCGCTATGACGTACTCATACGTCCTATGTCGGTAAGGGGTTAAAGTGCTCTACCTGTTCCTGCAGTAATGCGCCTGCATTTGCTGCACTGAAGCTATAAATGTGTAGCTTCGTACGGTTGTAGGGCAACGCCTTCAGCGCCCCCCGATCTCCGGCACATTACAAAGTGTTGCGGGCGCTCTGTAATGCCCTTGATACTGGCATCCGGGAGGCTGAGCCTGATGTCGCGCAGCCCCGTTCTTACATGTCCTAATTGTCTGTATATCTTTTGTTATGTTTACTATGACCGCAGATGCCGCCGTCCTCATTCAGTAACAGATATGAGCCAACCTGTTACATGGATGTTCCTTCGTGGGAACACCCCTTTAACCCAAATTGCCCGTTCCTCCTATAGGACCCACTTTCCTCTGACTTAGAGTTTTAGTTCTATGTTGGCTTAGTACATAGACCAGGCATCCTCAAACTGCGGCCCTCCAGCTGTTGGGAAACTACAACTCCCATCATGCCTTTTATCATCTATAAACAGTGGGCATGATGGGAGTTGTAGTTTCCCAACAGCCGGAGGGCCGCCGTTTGGGGATGCCTGACATAGACTTTTGACTTTGATAATTGATTCTCTGAATAATGTTTGAACTGAGGCTTAACAGAAGTGTGCTGGAACAAGTGGTGGTCAAAACCAAGAAGAGTCTCCTAGTTGTGTAGATAGGTTAAATACAGCACCAAAGAATGTAGGTAAAACTAGCCCTGGTTGTAATGGAGATAAAGTGGGCAAAGAGCCAAGGTCAAGAGAAGAAAAGCCGTCCAAACGCAGCACGAAGGTCAGAACACAATAGCTCAGGGAGACAAACCGGGTCACAGTAATAGATGAGGAACATCAGAGCTTAGTAAGGAATAGGTTATCACTGTAACCGGCAGTGAATGGAGGTTTACATGGTACAATTCATCAGGTTATCGTGAAAAAGAACCCCAAGAAAGCCACAGTGTGCCCATAGAAATCAATAGAGCAAGCAAAGTCCTATTTTTGCCATATGGGGCCACATGTATGAACCTGTTTAGGTCTAAAACTCACTTTTTTGCCCCTAGGTTACTAGGGGCAAAAGAGTGAGTTTGAGACCTAAACAGTTTCATACATGTGGCCCATAGTTTCCAAATGTACATACTCCTTGTGCCGGACACTTAGCATGGTACACCGCGCCTTTGCACCCCGCAGGCTCGCTGACAAGCAAAACAGTAACATTGTTATGAACTTTTGACTTTCAGGCTCCATCTTACCGTCCACTACAGCTTTGAACGTTAGACCATCATCAATTTGTAGACAATCATCTTCCCTATTTTAAACATACATTTGACCTGTAACTATTTGGAATCTGCTTAGTTCTGCAGATTCTTGTCTTGTAACTGTATTGTTACTGTTTTGCTCTTAAAAATCTACATTTTTATATTTTTTGGTAGTGTTTTTTTTAAATCCACCTTTGTCTCTCAGCTCTGCCTGAATCCTTCTGGGCTCTCAATCACATTCAAGCAGGTCTCAACCGAAATCTAATCCCAGGTCTCTTCTACACATTCCCAATGTTGGTGCAGACTGGACTTGGGTATGAATACAGCATTATCTTCACCTCTACCTACAAGTGTTGGATTGTGTTGAGGTCTGGGGACTGTGGAGGCCGATCCAGTAACTCTGCTTCATTGTCATTGTACTTCTGGTCATTGTCCTGCTGGACACTATGGGCCACATGTATGAAAACTGTCTAGGTCTAAAGCTCACTTTGCTGCCCATAGCAACCAATCAGGGCTCCCCTTTCATTTTTCCAGAGCACTACATGAAATAAAAGGGGCACTCTGATTGGTTGCTATGGGTAACGGAGAGGGTTTTAGACCAAGACAGTTTTCATACATGTGGCCCTATGTCGTTCTCTTCATCCCCATAGCACTCGAGTATATGAAGTAACTCATCTTGTAGGACCCTCACATAGAGCTCAAGTAGTGGTCAAGTATCCAACACATTGGGCTGTGAAACATCTCCATATCCTCAGGCTTCCTCCCCCGATCCTGACAGTTCCTCCATCTCTCGCTCTGTTCTCCCCTTCTCCCTTGATTCTCCCCATTCCCTCCATCAGAGCCCGATCTATTGACTTTCATCTCTCGCTCCCCCCTTCTCCCTTGGTTCTTCCCATTCCTCCATCAGAGCCCGATCTATTGCTTTCATCTTCGCTCCGTTCTCCCTTTCCCTTGGTTTCTTCCTTTCCCCCTCACAGACCCCGGGTCTATTGACTTTCATCTCTCGCTCCACCCCCCTTTTTCTCCCTTGGTTTTTCCCCACCCCCCCCCTCAACCCAGTCATTGACTTTCATGTCCGCTCCTTTCTTCCCTTCCCCCTTGGTTCTTCCCCCCCCCCATCAGACCCCGGTCATTACTTTATCTTTTCGCTCCGTTTTTCCCTTCTCCCTTGGTTCTTCCCTTCCCCCCATCAAGGCCGGTCTATTACTTTCATCTTCGCTTTTTTCGCCCTTCTCCCTTTGATTTTTCCCCACCCCCCCCATCAAACCCCGGGGCCCATGACTTTCATCGCTCGCTCCGTTCGCCCTTCCCCCCTTTGGTTTTTCCCCAATTCCCCCCCATCAGACCCCCGGTCTTTTGTTTTCACTCTCGCTCCTCTCCCCCTTCCCTTGATTTCTTCCCCTTTTCCCCCCCACAGGCCCGGCTATTGACTTCCATCCTCCTCCTTTCCCTTGGTTTTTCCCCATTCCCCCAACAACCCCCGGCTTTGATTTTCATTTGCTCCGTTCTCCCCTTCTCCCTTGATTCTTCCCTTTCCCCCCCATCAGAGCCCGGTCTTTTTTACTTCCTCCCGCCCCTTTTCCCCCTTTGGGTTTCTTCCCATTCCCCCACAACCCCGGTCTATTGACTTTCATCTCTCGCTCCATCCACCCCTTCTCCCTTGGTTCTTCCCATTCCCCCCATCAGAGCCCATCTTTTTATTTTCAGTCTCCTCCGTTCTTCCCTTCTCTCTTGGGAAGAACGATTTTGTCAAGTATCCAACACATTGGGCGTGAAAACATCTCCATACCTCAGGTTTCCCTCCCCCGACCTGACAGTTCCTCCACCCTTCCTTTTTCCCCCTTTTCTCCTTGATTCCCCCATTCCCTCCATCAAGCCCACATGACTTTCATCTCTCGCTCCGTTTCCCCCTTCCCCCTTGATTCTTTCCTTTCCCCCCATCTACCCCGATTAGGGACTTTATTCTCGCTCCGTTCTCCCCTTCCCCCTTGGGTTTTTCTTCACACCCCTTCCCCTTAGACTTTCATCTCTGCCCACCACCCCTTTCCCTTGGGTTCTTCCCAAATCCCCCCATCAGAGGCCCTCTATCTTTCATGCCGTCCGTTCTTCCCTTCCCCCTTTGGTTCTTCCCCTTCCCCCCCCACAGAGCCGTCTTTTGCTTTCATCTCTCGCTCCGTTTTTTTCCCTTCCCCCTGGTTCTTCCCCATTCCCCCTCAGAGGCCGGTCTATTGATTTTCATCTCTCGCTTGTTCGCCCCCCCCCTTGGGATTTTTTCCCTTCCCCCCATCAACCCGGTCTATTGACTTTCATCCCCGTCCTTTCCCCCCTTTCCTTTTGTTCTTCCCACCCCCCCCATCAACCCCGGGTCTTTTGACTTTATCTCTCGCTCCGCCCCCCCTTTTCCCCCCTTGATTCTTCCCATTCCCCCCATCAAGCCGGGGCTATTACTTCCATCTCCGCTCCTTCCCCCTTGGTTTTTCCCCCTTTCCCCCCTCAGACCCGGCATTGATTTTCTTTCCTCGCTCCGTTCTCCTTTTTCTCCCTTATTCTTCCCATTCCCCCCCATCAGAGCCGGGTAATTACTCCATTCTCGCCCTTCCCCGGTTCTTCCCAACCCCCCCTCAGAGCCGGTCATTGATTTTTCATCTCTGTTTCCATTCCCCCCTTCTCCCTTGGGTTTTTCCCCCATTCCCCCATAAGCCCCGGTCTATTGACTTTCATCCTTGCCCCTTTCCCTCCTCTTTTTTTGGGGTTCTTCCCATTCCCCAATGGGCCCCGGTCTATTGACTTCCATCTCTCGCTCCATTACCCCTTCCCCTTTGGTTCTTCCCATTCCCCCATCAACCCCGGGGTCAATTGACTTCTTTTCTTGCCCCTTCGTCCTCCCCTTGGTTCTTCCCATTCCCCCATCAAGTCGGGTCTATTGACTTTCATCTCTTCGCTCCAGATCGCCCATTTCCAATCTTCCATTTTTCGTCCTTTGCTGTAAACTCTTTGCCGACGCTTCTTATGAGGTTTTGAAGTCGGGCTTTTTCCCCTTTTTTTTTCCGGGCCATAAACCCAGACCTGTGTAATGCCCCGTTTTCAGGGAACGTCGTGACTCACTCTTACAAACCCCTACGAGCCGCCTCCACTGCTGTGTCTAGCGTCAGAACTGTCACCTTGTGAAGACCTTTGTTGGATTTTTCTCGGAGTACCCTTGGCTTTAGATGGACTTCATTCCATATTCTTCCAGCTGTCAGGGCCTCATATGATGAAGTTTGGCAATTTTCTTGGCCCAGAGATGCTATCGATGAGCTGGATGATGATGCGGCTTCTTTTTTTTGGGGAAATCTTCTTCATGGCTCCTGGATTCCAACCAGTGACCTTTTGCTTGGGAATCAGCCTGGTCTATTAAGGGTTGTGAGAACTGGTTGTAATTTGTAGTAACATGAAGAAAAAGATTGTCCCACCACCAGGAGCAAAACCGTAACAATGCATCTACATGACAAGAATCTGCAGAACTAAGCACATGCTAGATAGTTTCAGGTCAAATTTATGTATGAATAATTGAGATGATTGTCTATAAAATGATGGGAGTCTCACATTCAAAGCTGTAGTGGATGGTAAGATATGAAGCCTGAAAGTCACAAGTGCAAAACATTGTTACCCTTTTGCTTAGTGTAAAACGTATACTACTGAGAAATAGAGCAAACATAGTCCACATAAGACTGTTTTTGCTCTGTTGATTTTTGGAGGACGTTCACGTTATCAGAAGACCTTTGTTTACAGTCCTTGGACAGAGGATACCGATGGCGTAACGCAATATGAACAGCCCCTTAGCAGAGTGTCTTGTTCACTGATTAGTCAGACAGCAGAACACAGGCTTGGGTACAGAACACAGAATGGCACCTAGATCACAGAGCTGTGGACAGGGGAGTTTGTAAGGGGATTATCCAGTAGAACAAAATTCATCAGAAATGGTCCTGGCCGGCCACACAGAAGAGGTTCAAGCTTTGTTGCAATTTGAGCTTGAGCTACAACTGTGTGTTAGACAAAAAGTCTATCTTTTTGTGGTTTTTTACCCAACCTGGCCCCATTTAAAAAAAAAAATTCTGCCATACAACTCCTTTAACATTATAAGAAGCAAACTACTGATAGAGGGCAAAATCTCACAGGCATTGACATTGGAGTGGACTCCCAACAACAAGCAACACAGTGAAGTACACCAGCAGTCACATGAAATAGCAGTACGAAGCGCGTCACTGAAAAGATTCACTTCTAGATGATTTGGCAAACGGGTAGATGAGGACAGGTACACATTTTGGTGGAGATTTAACGTGCGGAGGGGAGAGTAACACCAATAACTGTCCCTTAGAACAGGGGTCTACAATGTCGGCTCTGCAGCTGTTGGGAAACTACAACTCCCATCATGCATTTATATAATCTATATCAGTGGGCATGATGGTAGATGTAGTTTCCCAACAGCTGGAGAGCCAACGTTGCAGACCCCTGTCTTGGAAGCTCATCCTTTTACTACACCAAACACCAGAACTTCTATCTCTGATGTTAATCCTAAAGCCTTTCCTTCAAATATATCCCTAAGCTACAACTGACCTTAATACAGCAAATGACCTAAGGACTAAGCAGGTCCCAGCCAGGGCCCAACAGAAACTAGACAAACAGCAAATCTGTGTTTCTTAAAAACTGCAAAGTCGAGCACCAGACAAAACAAGAAGCGACAAGATACTTCAGCATGCCATGAGTGAACTGACAATAGAGAAGACAAAGGAATCTCAAACAACAGAAGTTGGAGCAATCCCTCTATACTCTGCATGTAGACCACCATTTTTACCTGAGCTTTATAGAATAGGTGATTGAGCTCAGATGTATGGTCAGGTCAGATGAGAAGCACGGATCCAGAGCAGTTGCCATGCAACCACTCTGAGCAAAAACAGGCAACAAGGCAGACATAACACAGAAACTCCAGCTGAGCTAATAAGCAGGAAAGGATGAAATTGCTGAAGATCTGCCTTTCGTAAGGTGTATAAAACACTTCTCTAACCCCCTTATCACTGTCTCCCATATGGGATGTTGGGGCAGTATCCTGGCTGATTATTTTGGACAGTGAATGAATTAACTTCTGAGGTTGAATTATTAATTATACACATATTAGGCAAAATTTAAAGAACAAAGAAGATTTCAGCTCCAATGAATGACTATGGTGAACTAATTCTTCTACCATGGACTTGGGTATGTTAAATTGTTTTTGTAAAATTGTCCTAAGTTGTTGATTGTTGCTCCAAAAACTAAAACCTATTATGTTATGTTGGCCCAAAGCATTAGCAGCAGATTGTGGGGGCATGGCATTAGGGTTTGAACTTTCGCATAAATATTGGTCACATTGTGTTGCCATGCCAGTTGCAGCAAAGGGGCAGTGTGACAAATCTGTGTCTAATGTGAAATTGCATTTAAAACAAACAAACACAATCCAATATCACTAAACATCGATCAAAAAGAACATTGGAATTTTTGGAAAAGCATTTCTGCTACCTAGAATACAAGAAAAGGTTGAGGTTCTTAGTTCACATTTTTGAACAAAACTTACTTGCTTAAGCCCTCCTCCCAATCAGCAAGGGGACCTTAATACAGGCGGAAACCTACTTTTTCCCTCACTTGGTGCCTATTCAGACCTCCAGGTTCCCACCTGTATTGAGGTCCCCTTGCTGATTGACAGGTGGGTTTAAGCAATTTTAAATAAAAATGTGAACTAACAACCTCAACATTTTTTCATATATTGTATTCTAAGTAGCAGAAATGCTTTTCCAAAAATTCCTATTTTTTTTTTATAGTTTTTAGATTGTGTTCTTATGTTACTGCCACACCAGTGTGTGCATATGCTCATTTTTTTTCAAAAAAGTTTTTGGGATGTGCAGACCAAATATTGTTTTCTAGACTGTTGGGAGGTGGGGGGGGGGGGGGCGGTGGCTGCCCCCGGGGTGTTTTTTTTTTTTTTTTTTCAAACCACCCACCTGCACAGGCTTTTAAATAAATGCAGAGTACCTTGTAGCCGGAACCTTCTCCCCCTGAAGTGTGGAGGTCTGAACAAGCACCAACAGAGGTAACGTTAGTGTAGGTTCCCACCTGTATTGAGGTCCCCTTCTTGATGGGAGGTGGGTGTAAGCAGTTTTGATCAAAAATGTGAACTAAGAACCTCAACGTTTTTTCATGCTTTCTAAGTAGCAGAAATGCTTATCCAAAAATTCCTATGTTGTTTTTGACAGCCTTTAGTGCTAGTAGAGCTGCTGATATTGGATTGTGTTTGTATGATACTGCCACACCAGCAGCTATTGTCAATTTTTTCCAAAAACTTTTTGGGATATGCAAAACCAAATATTGTTTTCTAGGCATATTTGAATTCCTCCTTACGAAAAAGATTGCACCCACTAACATTCAAAACTTACTGAACATTTAAGGAGACCAAACAGTGGGTGTTGTAGTGCGGTGGTGCGTTTCAACAGTGGTGACAGCTATGTTCCCGATGACCATGTAACGGTTGTCTCACCGCAGAATGATAAATGCCTCAGTCAGCTCATCTGCGCAGATTTGAGGATTATGACCAGGGAGCTGTGTAGGAAGCTGAATATTGGCTTTGTTGGATTAGAAATATTAACTGCAATGTTGGAGTATCTCAACATTTGCACTAGGTAGGTCGCCTTCTGCTGATGCAGATCCATCGTGCAAAACATCCATTTGAAGACTCCCCACCAACTCCAGGAGGAGAAGAAGATACACCACCGACTCCCCGCAACGGACACCTGTCCACACAGCAGTTCCAACAAAATTGTTGCCGTTCCTTAAAGTGTTGTGCCTGGATTGGGCACGACATCAAGAGGTGAGAAGTATAGATCTCAGACTATATACTCTCTTGTCTTTATTATATTTCACGAGGAAGCTGCTGTCTCCATTGCCTTTTTTATCCTCAGATCTTCAAGAGTAAATCATGCAAACTTTTGTTCATCATTGGCAACTACAGTCATATGAAAAAGTTTGGGCACCCCTATTAATCTTAATCATTTTTAGTTCTAAATATTTGGGTGTTTGCAACAGCCATTTCAATTTGATAATCATAATAACTGATGGACACAGTAATATTTCCGGATTGAAATGAGGTTTATTGTACTAACAACAAAATGTGCAATATTAGTTATTAGATATATCAAATTGAAATGCTGTTGCAAATACCAAATATTTAGAACTAAAAATGATTTATATAATAGGGGTGCCCAAACTTTTTCATATGACTGTATGTCTGTGGTGTATCTGAAGCTGAGAATGTGCTCTATTATTATTATTGTTTATTTTAGAGCGCCCTTAATTCCACAGCGCTGTACAGTCGAGGGGGTTATATATACCCTGTTTTCCCGAAAATAAGAAATCCCCCGAAAATAAGACCTAGTGCATTTTTTTATGCAATTCAGAGTTTGGCTGCTTCTGCTGATGTTTGTCATGAAATCACTACAGTATATTAATACAGGTTGATTTTTTTGTTCAACAATAAATGTGAATTCTTGTTCAGGGAAAAATAAGGTATCCCCTAAAAATAAGTCTTAGCTCGTCTTTAGGAGCAAAAATTAATATAAGACACTGTCTTGTTTTCGGGGGAACCAGGGTATAACATAGGTCAAACAAGTACAAGGTAACAATAAATAACTAACAACTGGCCCAGAGGGAGAGAGGGCCCTGCCTGTGAGGGCTTACAGTCTACAAGGAAGGTGGGAAGAGACAGGAGGTGAGGGGCAGACATGTCTGTTCGGTGGAGCAGTGCAACGAGGTTATTGTAGGTTATAGGCTCCTGAAGAGATGGGTTTTCAGGTTGCTTTTGAGGCTAGTGAGAGAGGGGGAGAGTCTGAGGTGTTGGGGCAGTGAGTTCCAGCGTGTGAGGGAAGCGCGGGAGAAGTCTTGGAGACGGTTTACTACTCTATCAAGTAGTATTGTTATACCCTTTGAATTTGTTGTAGTTTTCAAGTCCTAAAATAGGACTAAAACTACATGGGCGTGCTCTGAGATGAATAAGTAGATGGACAGCAAGGCCAATGATGGAAGGACCTGGTTGATGAGAAGACCACGAGTGAGTTAAATCCGGAAGCAAGACAATAACAAATGATAACTGATCATAAAGGCGATCTGTCGCTGAATCTTCTCCTGAACGTGTCTTGAAGACTTAGATGGTTTGACTGAACCAAAGAAGAACCAGAAGTATTTAATCTTTCTCTCCTTCTGCATTCCCAGCTTATTATCACAATGTCCCTTGTGGCAAGACATTGGCCGCCGCTCCTCTGAACTAATTGACCAGGTGTGGCCACTTTGAACAACTGTAGCTGGCAACATTGTGCTGGAGGGCTAAGGTGCCGCATTTTTTTCCCTAGCCTTCCAAGAGTTATAACGTTCATATTTTTCCGTCTAGGCTTTCAGAAGGCTTGTTTTTTTTGTCGAGATGTGTCAGTGAAACATGTTGAACAACCGTGCGACTATCACATGACTTCTAGAGCCACCTAGCATAAATCTGAGATGTTAAAGGGGTTTTGCCACGATCTCATCTCATACCTCCTGCATCCAACTCTTCAGCTCTGTGTGCTCAGAAGGGGGCGTGTGATTTGTGTGAATTGCATATCATGTGACCCAGCAGGATGACATCACCAGGCCTTTCCTCTCTCTACTTAAAGGGGTTTTGCCACGATGTAATGTTGACGTGGGATCCTCCAAAATGGGTTTTTAATCACTTTTCTAAATATATGTGATTACAAAAATTGCAGTCTGAGAGACTACAGCCTTCCTTACATCCCCTTTGGGTTTTACTTCAAAGTTTGTATTAGATACGGCCTGACAGGAGTCTGCTGGACAGGCTTACGCAGAGAGAGCTTCTTATCTGATGAACTGAGCTGCAGAAGTTTTCAAGGCACCAGGTAGCAATAGGGTTTTCTTTTGAACAAATAAACTAGTTGTTGTGTGATTAGATCCCTGCTTTATCTGATGACAGAGAACATGAAGGAGCTTTCAAGCTGCTGTGTAGAATAGGTGTTGTCTTTTGTATACAGAACCCACAAGTTATAGTTTGATTATTTCAGTGAACATGTCACACGATCCCTTATGCAGCTTTGTGCTCTGGCTGTGTGCGTCTCTCTCTTTCAGCTCCTTAATTTGTTTACATTAGCTTCTTAGCAGATAAGGCTCCTCCTGGCAAAACCCCTTTAATGAAAGGTCTGTTTATGTAAAGCATTGTGAGTAGCTGATGGGTAAAGTTTTTTGCCTCCAGGCACAAGGGTCCTAGGTTCAAATCCCTGCAGGAACCAAAAACCTTGGATTTTTTCTCTTTATCAATGCACAACCTGATTGAGGTTTCTTTTTTATTTAATTTGCACTTTTTGACTAATTACAAAGAGTACAGAGGACGGATAGATGACAGCACCTGGGGTTTTTGAACACTCAGTAGCTGCCTGAGAGAGGGGGAATGCCTGACCAGTACTGAGAGGCTCTCACCCCCGGGTCGTATCCCCTGGAAAATTAGCTGTGAAACAAGGGATCAATAAAGGAGCAGCTAAAACAAAAACGGTCCAGAATTTTTAATAATGATGAATGGTGAAAATGTTTGTTATTTCATTTGCAAACTTCCCACGTCAATTTTACTTCATGGCAAAACCCCTTTAAGGATGTCAGGTTACACCCACAAAGTCTCCAGCTGGAAATTGCTATAAATCATATGCCAGCATCATAAAATGGCAGTCAAAATTTCCAGCATTAGATACGGGCTATCTATCCCTTTCTCAATGGTTCTCTAACTCTTCAGCCTAAGACTTTTCATCATGGATTTACTAATCTCAGTGATGTCAGGTTACACCCACACTGCTGCATCCAAAAAGTGCTGTAAATCATATAGCAGCGGGACAAAATGGCATGTGCAAAATCTCTGTAATCTCTGGAGTCTTTTTATAATTTATCGCCATACACAAGGCACGTGGTCCTGCAGCTCGGGCTGCTGGGGTACGACACGTTTTGTATAGCCTCACGTCGGACACATGACTAATTCTGGAGGACATTAGCCAAAAACTAGGCAGCATCTCATTCTGGTCTGGAGAGGGTATGAAAAGCAGTTACAGAGGTGATTGTAATCTTATTGAATAACTTAATCTCACTTTTTGTAAGATTACCTCCTTCCTCCATCTCAGGGTTTTATGTTTTTTTCACATGTTTTTCATTCCCGCCTTCTCAGAGATAGAACTTTTTTAATTTTTCCATGTACTCAGTCTAAGGGCTTGTGTTGTGCTGAAAAACACTCATCTATATACAGAACTCCCATAGAACAGAATGGAGACGGACCCGTGCCTATCACACTTTAATGGCATGTCCTTTCAATTCGCAACTAAAGTCTTTGGTTGGAGCACCCTTTTAAGGAATGAGTGGATTTGAGAAATATGGAGATAATTATACACATATTAGGCAAAGGTTAAAGAACAAAGAAGATTTCAACTCCAATGGATGATTGATGTTGAACTAATTCTTCTACAATGGACTTGGGTGTGTTCAAATTTTTTGTAAAATTGTCCTAAGTCGTTGAATGTTGCTCCAAAACTAAAACCTCTTATCTTGTTATGTTGGCCCAAAGCATTGGCAGCAGATTTTGGGGGCATGGCAAGAGGGTTTGGACTTTTGCAGATGGCGGTAAGGACTTGGATATGTGGTTTAAAGGACAGTACAAAAAGTCAAAGATTATTCCAAGGCAGTGTATGAAGTATGGATCCATTGACCGTAATAGACAGATATGCCAAAACGCTCATGGTTACGGAGCTGCACTCTGCAGAGCCATATATGTTGTTTTCCTAATGTTTCATGAGTTAGGCTCATAAGGATTGAGGTATCTAATGAGTGAGAAGCACTGTCACGGTTGCCCCTGCTACCCTCATAGAGGGTCCCCTGCCTGTCCCCCTGTATACTTACCCGGCCATGCTCCTGCTGCAGTCTCTGTCCCGCGGCGCGCGCGGCCCCGCTCCCTAGGGCGTGCGCGCGCCGGCAGTGTTAAATTTAAAGGGCCAGCGCACCCGTAATTGGCTATTGCCGGTCGCTGCCCGTATTTAAGCCTGCCTCTTCCTGGTTACCCTGCTGGATCTTTAGTGCCATTTAGCCTACTGAGAAAGCGTTCCTGAAGTCTTGTCTATTACCGTGTACCGTATCGTTTGCCTCCGTCCCTCGACCACGAATCTCGCGGCCTGCCCTGACCTTCCTGCCTGTCCTCGACCACAAACCTTTGCCGCCTTTCTTGACCCTCTGCCTGTCCACGACCACAAACCTTTGCCGCCTTTCTTGACCCTCTGCCTGTCCACGACCACAAACCTTTGCCGCCTTTCTTGACCCTCTGCCTGTCCACAACCACAAACCATTGCCGCCTTTCTTGACCCTCTGCCTGTCCACAACCACAAACCATTGCCGCCTTTCTTGACCCTCTGCCTGTCCACGACCACAAACCATTGCCGCCTTTCTTGACCCTCTGCCTGTCCACGACCACAAACCTTTGCCGCCTTTCTTGACCCTCTGCCTGTCCACGACTACGAGCCTGCCTTCCGATTTTGTACCACGCTACACCTCGGCTGCCTCCGCAAGCAAGTCACGTCAGGGGTAGTGACCTGGTAGACTCCCGCCGCAGCAAGTCTATCCCGCTTTGCGGCGGGCTTTGGTGAAAACCGGGACCTACTTAGATTCCGCTCCCTGGCGAGGCTTACGCCATCGCTTGCGGTGGTCCAGAGGATCCACTACCGTTGCCCGTGACAAGCACCATGTCGGTGTGTGGAGATTTATCGCCTTTTACACTCCACTGTTATTTAAATATTCAAAAAGGCGCCATCTATTGGATGTAGCAATCCTCAAGTTACATCCGACTAACTGAGCCTTGCAATGTGAGGTGATGTCTACTCGGCATTGGATAAAAAACAACCTGAAAATCAAATCCTAAAAACATTCATAAAACTGAGTTTTTTGTCCCCTGCCTATCCAAAGCTGCTGAAAAAACAGCCGGTTTTTGGCGTGACTTGTGGTTTTTTATGCACATTTTTTGCTTTTCTTCAAGTCTGTTTTTTAATGTCTGCATAAATCAAGCCATTGGATATAACTGCACCCTACAAAAGGGGATGGAAAGCACATTATTGCATTCATATGTCATCTTGGAGTCGTTTTTAGGGTTTTGGGGCTAATAAAAATATATAGCTTTTTTGTGTAAAAAAAATTATTTTAGCACCAAAATCCGTAAAAAAAATTATTTTTAGTGACAAAAGCAAGATAAATTTATTACGAATGAGGACACATCAGACACTTACTTGTATGCAGAATTGATAAGGTATAACCTGTGGTAACACCCACTACAGATGGGACTTTAATCTTCTGGAGGGGTTTTCATTGAAAAAACGCTGCACAAAACACAGCAAAAAAGCGCCAAAAAATGTCCGGCGCTTCCCGTCGACTCGAATAGTAAATGTTCTGCCCGGCTCTGACGTTTCTTGCAATATGTTTCATATGATGACCAGTAAATAAAATGAGCAGAAAAGAGATGTTCTGTAGAGACTAGAGGACACATAGAGTCTATGGGAGATGCTTTCAGTCGTTTTTTCAGCGTTTTTAGAAAATGAAAAATGCTGAAAAAACTGATGTTTTTCTGTGCAGTGTAGACAGAGCCTGAAAGGGATTTAAGTCATGCCACTCACCAAGCCAGCCAGCAAGTTCTGCTCTGCACTGACGAAGGACAAAAACCCCGAAACAGCTGTCTGCAGATGAGCAAAACGTAATCTCTTTCACATTGCACGGCTCATTGACTCCAATGTGACATGAAGATTGCTACATCCAATAGAGGACGCTGGAGAGTTCAGCTCTCTTCCCATAAGCCCTTCGGAATATTCAAATACCAGTGGAGTATAAAAGGCGATAGCTCCCCACACACCGACATGGTGCTTCTCCCTAATTACATACCTCACCCCCTTTGATAGATTTGTTAAGAGGGTAGAGTGGGGTGGAGGAACGATGGTAAACTCCATTATCTCCATGTTAAGTTTTAGGCCCGGTTCACACAGCTTATTCAAGCCGTAATTGCGGGACGGATTTAGCCCGCAATTACGGCTTGAATACATTTTGGATATTCCGCCCAGATTTCCCATTGGCCGCCTACTTTGAAAACATGAGGATGATGGCAAATCCAAAAACCGAGCGGTCCAGCAATGTTAAAATGCTGAGGGATTTTGGACGGCTTTTTAACATTTACTGTGTAGACACAGCCGTACAAGGCAGGAGATGAAAAAAAGAGGGTATGGACGACAGAGACAGGGTGGGGTCCTGGAAGGCCAAGAGTTATTACATGTGAATGTTGTCTGACAGGCTCTATGTGTATGGGAAGAGACCTATCGGTTAATGGGAGAAGCTCCAACTCTCATCTTGCCTGTAACCTTCTCTACATGTCAGACTCTGTGTGAAAATGTGTTGTATCTGACATGCCACAGCCACAGAGACCTATGACTGCTCTATACTGCCCCTAAAGAAATCGCTGTTTAACTCCTTAACGACCGCGCACCGTCTTTTGGCGTCGGGCATTCCAGGTCGTTCGTCTGCAGCGATGTCTTTTGGCGTCGCTGAAGACATCGGAGTTTGCGGCGCCCGGCGCTGCAGCAGGGCTGAGACCAGGGGCTGTACTACACAGCCCTGTTCCCAGCGCAGCTCCTCCGCTCCCCGGTGCTTTAATCCTTTGATTGCCGCAGTTCATCACCGCAGCGCAATCAAACGGTTTCCCTGCTCTGTCAGGTGATCGGAACGCCCGGTGACCCGACAGAGCGTGGGGAATGGCTGCACAGTCAGCCCTGGGGACCTATAGTAGTCCCAGGGCTGTCTGTGGGAGAATCCAGCGATCAGGGAAGACTGTGAGCTGCCCTGATCACTGCCTGTATCAGACTGACACAGATTATAATATATTAGCAAATATGAATATGTGTACTAAGTGTAAAAAAAAAAAAAAAAAAAAAAAAAAAAAAAAGTAAAATAAAAATAAATATTTAATAAAAAATAATTGTGCCTACATTACACACACAAAAAAACTAAACATATTGGGTATCTACACGACCATCATAACCTGTAGAATTAATCTAACAAGTTATTAAGTGTGAAATGTGAATGGTGTAAGAAAAATAAATAAAAATTGAAAACAAATTTTTTAAAAATTCTGCAATTATTTATAAGCGAATTGAAACTATTCCCCTATAAAATACGACTCGTTTTGAATAAAACGAGGCCTCATACAACTGTGTCATTGAAAAAATAAAAAAGTTACAACTATTGAAACCCAAGGAGAGAAAAAACTAAAAAATGTTCTGGTCATTAAGTACTTTTCAGGCCCGGGGCTTAAGGGGTTAAACCATTAATGAACATGAAGGTTTTAACAATTTTCACATGTGCAAATAAAACCTAAAGAATTAAACCTCACCCTCTTACTCCCAGATGCCGGCACCTCGTCAGCACGCCCCCTGACACACGAGCCGCACTTGTAACTTCATGCAATTTCTTATCACTGTATTTTGTCATAAAAAGTGTGACCAAAGCAGAACGTTGCACTAGTTTGCAGCACACCCCATGTGCGCAGCGTGCAGCCCTAAGACACAAAACCATAAAATGACCCGGACTGGAAAGACCGAAAAAGCTGGTTTTAAGCTGGAAATGTAAAAAAAAAAACATTTAAAGTGTTTACACACCTTGAAAAGTAAGTGCATCTCTAAACTGTGTGTTTTCTGACTGCAGGCGACCTGAAGATGACAAGAAATGCTAGAACTACAGGGAATGCCCCAGCTAATTGCTAGTACCCGCTTTCTCCCCCGCCGTCAGCCCCATGCATTGAATGTTCGGGAATCCAACGTCAATCCAGCGGAACATCCAACAGGTTTCAAAATCAGCCAGAATCCAGCAGATTTTTAAAAATGACCAGAAAAAAAATCTGTGCTGTATAGACTATAGTACAGGTTTTCCATTGTGGTCTACACAGCGCTGGGTACGGTCGTATTATCAGCGGATTCTAAGTACTGAATCTGCTGAGAATCCAGTGCTGTGTAGACATAGGATATAGGGTAATACTGAGGTGACAGACCCGAAGTGACCTCGTACATCACGTCCAGGGTCACTTCCAATCCAATGCCACCTTACAGTCATGTCATGGACTGCAAGTAATATCAGAGTGCGAGTGCCACAGGCAGGGCTGGGACAAGGTATTCTAGGGCCGTAGGCAAATAAAGCACAAAGCGCTCCCCCAAAGGAAAATTCAGCCCACTCCATACCTCCTTGCACCTCCTTTTCTGCCTGAGATGAAGTGGCGCCCTAGGCAATCGCCTACCTTAGCCTACCCATCGTCCCGGCCCTGGCCACAGGACCCAAGACGACTAGGTACAAATCCCTTGCTATAGCCCCAACTAAGGTTCTTCTTTAAAACAGTTTGGCCTTTTTTGGCGTCCCTTTCCGGATTGCATTTTTTGTTTGCCCAAAAGGCACACCCCCTAATTGGTGATGTTTCTCGGGGGTTCCGGCCCCCCCCCAAAAAACGGCAATTCCGAAATCCCCCCATTAATTAACACCCTGGGGGGAAAGGGCTTTTTCCCTAAGGGTTATTGTTCACCAAAAAAGCACCGAACCACTTTTTCAGGAAATTTTCCTTTTTCGTTTTGATCCGTTTTTCGGACCCAAAACGGATTCAAAAAACGTATCTAACAATGTGGCAGTTTGATTTACATTGGTTTCAATGTAAAACACGCTTCGCCGCTCAGACGAGTGATCAATGCTGCGTGTTTACTTGCGTCTTTTCAATGCGTTTTTCGGATCCATTTTAAGAATTGACATGTCATTTCTACTTGCGTTTTACGCAAATGAAATCCCCATAGGAAACAATGGAGTGCGCTTTTGGGGCACGAAAAACGAATCCAAAAGTGCAACATACTTTTGGGTACGTTTTGGATACGTTTTTGATACGAAAAGCGCATCCGAAAAACGCAATGGATTAAAATTTGAAGTGTAGTACACTAAATCGACCGCTGGAGGTCTCATTTGATGTAGAAGAACTGTTTGATTTTACATGTGTTTCAGAGAATGTCTAATAGAGGGCGCTATAACAGCATTTTCATGTGTTTAATCTTATAAATCACTTTTTATATGTATTGAATTATATAAAAGCAGTTTTTTTTAATATAGGATGGGTTTTTATAGAAATTATAGAAGTTTTTAATAATAAATTGATTAATGTTTTAGATACTTTATTATAGAATGTTGAGTGGTTTCAGTATAATACTAAAACCACTCAACATTCTATAATAAACTATAGGGTGCGATCCTGCTGCAGCCAAAACGTAGCCAAACACGCACCTGCATGTTGGATCCGTTTAGGATCCGATCGTCAATGCGTTTTTGGATGCGATTTTCGGATCCAACATGGATCCAAAATCGGAGCCAAAAACACTGTGTGAACAAGCCCAAAGGCTGCTTTCACACAGCGCAGTTTTGGTGCAGTTTTAACTGCCCTTCAATGCCTTTATTACCAGCAGCTTCTTTCAGTTGTCTAAATTGTTTAGAAAGGTGTTTCTAGTAAGTAATCAATGACTGTGTTTGAAATCTTGCTGATTAGACACACTAATTGATGACTCACTTTCCAAACAGTTTAGATGAGTGAAAGAAGCTTGATGGGAATAAAGGCAGTTTAATTGGAGGCCGGTTAAAACTGCAGCAAAACTGCGCTGTGTGAAAGCCCCCTTAGGTTGCTTTTTTTGGGCAATTTTTGCTAAAAAATCAATTTGAGCAGACCTGAACCAAATCGCTTGGATTTGGGTTCACTTTGATTTGACCCAAGCCTGGAGAGCAATACTCTTCCTGTATTACACCAGGCTTTTTTTGTAATTTTTGTATTTTTTTTTACATTTTTATGTGTTGTATTTTTCATATCAAAAAGTTTTTTTTTTTTTGTATATTATACTTTTTTGTGTGTCATTTTGAGAGCCACAGTCTTCTGTTCCGTTGTATAAAGGATTTGTTTTGCTTACAAAGAAAGTACAAAGATAAAAACTAAATTGTTAAAAGGAGCTAAAGGTTTTAATTTAAAAAGGGTTTTACCCTTTAACCCCTCCAAAAAAAAATATATTACTCTTCTTTAATTTTCCCCCTTTTCCTTCCAAAGCCAAAAAATTTTTTTTTTCCCCACCACATAGACCATAGGGCTTTTATTTTGCGGACAAGTTGTACTTTCAAATAGGACATTTTCTCCCATAGAAATACCCGGAAAACCGCAAAAATTCTAAGTGGCACAAAAGAAAAAAAAATTTTACTGCGCCATTTTGGGGGATTTTTTCTTTTACGCGTTAAACTTTGGTAAATATGATGTTTTATTGTATTCTACAGGTTGATACGCATCCAAAATACCAAACATTGGGGTTTCCCCTTTATTTTTGGGGGCGTAAAAAAATTCCAACATTTTCTATTTTTGAAATTTTGCGCCGGGGCCCCCATCTTGTGGGGGGCCAATAACTTTTTGTACAACACCTACGACTCAATGGGGGGCATTTTTTGTGGCTAAAGGGGGAAACTTTTTATTGCTCCCCCTTTGGAATGCATGGGGACTTTTTTAATGCAATTTTGGCTTTTGGGAATTTTTTTTTTTCTTCTACGAGTTAGTTACGGGATAAATTATGTTTTTTTTTTTATAGAATGGACTTTTTCGGACACGGCGATACCAAATATGGGGAACTTTTTTATTATTTGATTTCTTTTATTTGTAAAATAACTTTTAATACTTTTTTTTTTTTTTTTACACTTTAAAACTTTTTTTTTAATTTGAACTTTGAGTCCCCCCAGGGCGCTTTACCCCCAGGGGGCGATTTGTTAAAACAGCCTAATGCATTGCATAACAAAGCATTAGAGTGTACCAAAGGGGGTTCCCACTTCCTGCCTGGGACCAGAAGTGGGACAAACAAGAACATGGCAGCGATGGAAGCCTTCACAAGGCTCCCCACTACCCTGTCTAGGCATCGGAAGCCTGCGATTTCACCCCAGGGGCCCCGATCGGAGTTAGGAACGGTGCGCGGCAATTAGCCGCTAACACCTGGCGGCTGTTTAGCAGGGTCGCGCTGCGTGCCCGCTACAAAACTCCTTAGCGCCACCAGGACGTACCCATACGTCCAGGTGGGTTAAGGAGTTACACAAACTGTAGCCTTGAGTCCAGATGCCTAGAGGTCAAGATGATAAATATAAGAAGCTCGCTTTAACCCCTTAACCTTTCACAGTTAAATTTCTCTTCATCTTTTTCCTCTTCACCTTCCAAAAGCCATAACTTTTTTATTTTTCCACCTACACAGACTTGTGGGGGCTTTGATTTTGCGGGACAAGATGCACTTTCTAATGGTATCATTCCTCATACCATAGAATATACTGGGAAACAAGTGTCCCTATTTTGGAGGGACAGTCCCTATTTTTAACCCTTGTCCCTCTGTCCCTCTTAGCTCTATAAATGTCCCTCTTTTTGATTTGGGAAATAGATTTTTATCAAAAAACTGATAATCTTGCTTTAAAAAGTTTCTGATTGCTTCCTTGCTGTATGTTACATAACAACTTACTTAATATTTCATCATTGGATACAATGCGATCCTGAAAAGGTGTCCCTTTTTGGCTATCTAAAAAGTTGGCATGTATGTGTGGTTGGCATGTATGTGTTTGGGCGTGGTTAGAGGCGTGTCTTGGTGTGATGTAATTTGTCTGGGGCGTGGTTAGAGGCGTGGCCTCATGGGTCCCTCTTTGCAATGTCTAAAAATTGGGAGGTATGAAAATGTGTTTCTACGGCATTCACTCTCCGATATAATTGATGTGTTCTCTGTATTCTGGAGGTTGATACGATTCCAGCAATTCCAAACATTCAGGGTCTTTGTTATGTTTTAGGACCATAAAAAAAACCAAAACATTTTCTATTTTTCCCATTTTTGCCACAGCGCCAAATTCTGCAACCCATACCTTTTTTGCTCTTCCACTTATGGACCTGAGTGAGGGAGCATTTTTGTTGTGGGCACTTTTTATTGGCACCGTTTTGGGATAGATGCGACTTTTTGATCTCTTTTATTTTCGTTTTTAGGGGACGTGAAATGAAATTTAGCGTTTGGACTGTTTTTTTCCTTCTATGGTGTCCAGCGTACGGAATAAATGATGTTATATTTTAGTAGATCGAACTCGGCGACACCAATTATGTGTAACTCTTTTTATTTATTTTTATTTGTAAAATGGCAAAAGGGGATGATTTGAACATTTTGAACAAAATACAGCATTCCTGGGAGTGTTTTTTTATTTTTATTTTTTACAGCGGTCACCGTACGGTATAAATGACACCTTAGCTTTATTCAGCAGGTCGATATGATTACAGCGATACCCAATTTGTATTTTTTTATGTTTTCTGCTTTTACACAATAAAAACACTTGTATTAAAAAAGGAAAACACGTTTTTGCATCGCTAGAGTCTGAGAGCCATAACTTTTTTATTGTTTTGTATACGGAGCTGTGTCAGGGCTTTTTTTTGCAGGATGAACTGATGTTTTAATTGGCACCACTTTGGTGCTAATTAGTGTTGCATTTTATGTGCAGCAGGATGAACGAAAATCGCAATTCTGTGACTGTTTTGGGGGTTTTTTTGTTTTTTTTACGGCGTTCACCGTGCGGGTTTATTAACATGACATATTTCTAGGGCAGGTTGTTACACATGCAGGGATACCAAATATGATTACTTTATTTTTTATCTTTTTTGGGGCGATTGGCTTTTGTAAAAGGGACAATGGCAGTGTACGTGTACTTTTTTTTTACTTTTTCACATTTTTTCACTTTTCCCCATAGGGGATTTGATCTTCAGATCACTTATACAACAGGAGGTCTGTACACAGCATTGCTGCTGTGTACTGGTCTCCATGTTGACTGTCAATGACCATGCCCGCAATGCATTGCTGCTGTATACTGGTCCGCATGTTGACTGTCAATCACCATGCCCACAATGCATTGCTGCTGTATACTGATCTCCATGTTGACTGTCAATCACCATGCCCACAATGCATTGCTTTAGTAAAGCATCTGGGCTGTCGGGTAAGGGGATCAGTAGCGGCGCTGGGCACCCCACACTGCGCCGATCGCAGGCAGGAGGAGCTCACTCCCACTGCCTGTATCTTCGCTATTGCGATCATCATAGATTGTGATAGTGAAAGGTTAAACAGAGTGGCCAGAGCTCACTCCAGGTGCGGGTGATGCGGCATGATGCCAGCAGTAATATACCGCTGGTCCTATGCCGCAATCTTGCGAGCTCCGCCTGTGAGCTTGCAAGATCTCCATGACGTACCCATATGTCAATTTACGGGAACCCTTTCCCGACCATGACGTATAGGCAAATGTCAGTGAAGAGTTAAAGGGGTTTTCTCACTACAAAGATTAGCTTTCAACATATAGTGAATGGTAAATCAAGACTTTTTCCAAATATATTTCTTTGTTTATTTTCCTTTTTTGAGATTAGAAAGATTTTATCTGCTCTGAGTGACCTCAGATTTCTCTAGTTACCGACCTGCTCTCTTGTTCTGTGCTCTTTGTCTTATCTGATAGCAGGGAGTGACGTCACCACAGGTAGGCACACAGGGCACCTTCAGCTTGAGAACAGAGTGTGCTATCTCTAACAAACAAAGGAGAGCAATTACTTGATTACTTTAGAAGCAGAGAGCTTCAGAGCTCATAGATAAGATCTCCTGCTCTGTCAGAGCAACTAGAAGAGCTGTGAATGCAGAGCTGATATGCTAATCACTGCTATAGAACCACCCACAACCTGACCAAGAGGAGACAGCATGCATGAAACTCAATCTGCTTGTGACTCTCATGTCAGTGCAACTAGAAGACCTGTGAGTCCAGAGCGGATATGCTAACCACTGCTATAGAACCACCCACAACCTGACCAAGAAGAGACAGCATGCATGAAACTAAAGCTGCTTGTGTCTCTCATGTCAGTGTAACTAGAAGACCTGTGAATCCAGAATGGATATGCTAACCACTGCTATAGAACCACCTACAACCTGACCAAGAAGAGACAGCATGCATGAAACTAAAGCTGCTTGTGTCTCTCATGTCAGTGGAATTAGAAGAGCTGTGAATGCAGAACTGATATTCTAATCACTGCTATAGAACCACCTACAACCTGCCCAAAAAGGGACAGCATGTATGAAACTAAAGCTGCTTGTGGCTCTCATGTCAGTGCAACTAGAAGAGCTGTGAATGCAGAGCGGATATGCTAATCACTGCTATAGAACCACCCACAACCTGACCAAGAGGAGACAGCATGCATGAAACTCAATCTGCTTGTGACTCTCATGTCAGTGCAACTAGAAGACCTGTGAGTCCAGAGCGGATATGCTAACCACTGCTATAGAACCACCCACAACCTGACCAAGAAGAGACAGCATGCATGAAACTAAAGCTGCTTGTGTCTCTCATGTCAGTGGAACTAGAAGAGCTGTGAATGCAGAGCTGATATCCTAATCACTGCTATAGAACCACCAACAACCTGCCCAAGAAGAGACAGCATGCATGAAACTAAAGCAGCTTATGGCTCTCATGTCCGTGCAACTAGAAGAGCTGTGAATGCAGAGCTGATATTCTAATCACTGCTATAGAACCACCTACAACCTGCCCAAAAAGGGACAGCATGTATGGTACTAAAGCTGCTTGTGTCTCTCATGTCAGTGCAACTAGAGGAGCTGTGAGTCCAGAGCGGATATGCTAACCACTGCTGTAGAACCACCCACAGCATGGCCAAGAAGAGACAGCATGCATGAAACTAAAGCTGCTTGTGGTTTTGTAAAAAAGCTTGGTGAGACAACCCCTTTAAGAACAAACCTACTGAACCAGTATTGTTTATAAGCCGGGGGCGGCCTGTAGTTCATACCTTATGGGTTTTTTATCTTCTGGTTCAGCAGAAGGGTACAAAGTTCTGCAGTTACCCGTCCCCATCTCTCCCATGCTGGGCTGAAGTTGATGGGCGCACGTCTTTTCTCCTCCGTACCATGTAGCTACGTATCAGAGCAGCAGATAATCCTTTTTCCTGACGACCGTAATATTATAAACTGGTTAAATGTCTTGACTAATGCAGTTCATGAGGGATTATCCCGCTTCAGATGTCCCTGGGGCGCAGGCGGCGCAGGCTTTATTGGAGCAGTTAATGAACGGCTACAATTATTTTAATTCCCGCTCGGGATCCTATTGCGATCAGTAGGAGGTAGATCCGAAACAGGTGAAGATTCCTGGCAAACTCCGATGGCAGGGCGCCAAAAACTGGAGCACCAGTGATACTGCATCAATGGGGTCAGGGAACTGCCTCATGACCATACTAACAGCAAGCAGCCTCCAGGAGGCGACCCTGCCCGAAAGATCATGTACAAACATAACCGTGGGGTCAGACCGGGCTCGGAAGGGCTCTGCTATGTTAGAACAATTATTGTTTTAAAGGGCTTTAGCCCATTGCTGAGCGAGTGTTCAACCCCAGGTGCTGTCATTCTACTCCCTTCCTCTGTACTCCTTAGTAATCATGCACACTCACTGCTGAGCGAGTGTTCAACCCCAGGTGCTGTCATTCTACTCCCTTCCTCTGTAACTCCTTAGTAATCATACACACTCACTGCTGAGCGAGTGTTCAACCCCAGGTGCTGTCATTCTAACTCCTTCCTCTGTACTCCTTAGTAATCACACACACGTCACTGCCCAGCTGTAGGTCGAGTGTCCAACCTCCTCAGGTGACTGTCATTCTACTCGCTTAGTTACCTGCTGCTCCTAGGTAATCGTACAACACACTCCACTGCTTGAGCGAGTGTCCAACCCCAGGTGCTGTCATTCTACTCCGTCCTCTGTACTCCTTAGTAATCACACACACTCACTGCTGAGCGAAGTGTTCCAACCCAGGTGCTGTCATTCTACTCCTCTCTTACTCCTTATAATCACACACACTCACTGCTGAGCGAGTGCTCAACCCCAGGGCTGTCATTCTACTCCCGTCCTCTATACTCCTTAGTAATCATGACACACTCACTGCTGACGAGTGTTTCAACCCCAGTGGCTGTCATCTACTCCGTTCCTCTGTACTATTTAGTAATCATCACACTCATCTGCGGTGTCAACCAGTGCTGTCATTTACCCATCCTCGTACTCCTTAGAATCACACACACTGAATGCTGAGTCATGTTAACCCAGTGCTTATTCTCCCGTCCACTATACTCCTTAGTAATCACACACACTCACTGCTGAGCGAGTGTTCAACCCAGGTGCTGTCATTCTACTCCGTCTTCTATACTCCTTAGTAATCACTACACACTCACTGCTGAGCGAGTGTTCAACCCAGGTGCTGTCATTCTCTACTCCCGTTCCAAATGTGAGGCACTCCTTTGTAATCTCACACACACTCACTGCTGACGAGTGCTCAACCCCAGTGCTGTCATTCTACTCCCGTCCTCTATACTCCTTAGTAATCATGCACACTCACTGCTGAGCGAGTGTTCAACCCCAGGTGCTTTGTTCTCCTATTCTACTTCCGCGTCCTGTGTGCTCCTTAGTAATCACACACACTCACTGCTGAGCGAGTGTTCAAACCCCAGGTGCTGTCTATTCTGCTCCACGTCCTCTGTACTCCTTAGTAATCACACACACTCACTGCACTGACTGGCGTATTATGCCAACTCCAACCCCAGTGTGACTGTCATTTCATTCTACTCCGTCCTGTGTGCTCCTTAGTAATCACACACACTAACTGCTGAGCGAGTGCTCAACCCCAGGTGCTGACATTCTACTCCCGTCCTCTGTACTCCTTAGTAATCACACACACTCACTGCTGAGCGAGGGATCAACCCAAGGTGCTGTTATTCTATCTATTCCCTTCCGCTTTGCTACATAGTAATCGCACACAATCACTGCTGAGGGAGTGTTCAACCCCAGGTGCTGTCATTCTACATTTATCCTGTCCTCTGTACTCCTTTAGTAATCGCGCACACTTACTGCTGAGCAAGGGTTTAACCCCAGCTGCTTTCATTCTGCGCATGTCCTTAGTAATCACAAACATTCACTGCTGAGCGAGTGTTCAACCCTCAGTATTCCTGAGTAATCACGCACATAATCACTGCTGAGCAAGGGTTCAACCCTCAGTATTCCTGAGTAATCACGCACATAATCACTGCTGAGCAAGGGTTCAACCTCAAGTGCTGTCATTCTACTCTTGTCCTCTGTACACCTTAGTAATCACACACACTCACTGCTTATTGAGTGTTCAACTCCAGGTGCTTTCATTCTATTCCCTTCCTCTATACTCCTTAGTAATTAGTCAAACAGTGAAAACAAATAAGAAGCTATGTGCAATGAGGCAAAAAAAAAATCTATATGTTTGATTCCTGCGAGGATGTGAACCGTAGACCCCTATGTTGGAGGTAGAATCTCTAACCACTCGGCTACTTTGCAGCTACTCACAGCTCTTTACATAAAGAGACCTTTGTTTGACTAGAGTGAGCACACTGTGGGGAAAGGCCTGGTGATGTCATCCTGCTGGGTCACATGATATGTAGTTCAAACAAATCACACATTCCCCCTTTTGAGCACCTTGAAAGCTGAAGCTGGATAAAGGAGGTATGAAATGAGTTTATGGCAAAACCCTTTTAATGAGTGCTAGGCTCAGGGAGGAAGTATGCATGGGGCGGCTCCCTTTCACATTGTCCCCGCTCGTCTCAGCTTATTTTATATTTGCAGAAGAAGTTTACATCTAAAAAGCAGCCCTGGTACAATCCGCACCAGTAGAAAAAAATTAGAGATATCCAGCAAATGAAAGAGGCTCCTGTATTGAAAACATGGTGCCATGAACAGGACAAACAGTGCTGACGCGTTTTGAGCAATAAACTCTGGTATCAGTGCACCTGTTTATACAGATACAAAACTAATAAGCAAAACCAAGCTCACCTGAGGCGGATAGTGATGGAAGCAGACCCCCCGCAACATCCCTCCACGACAAGACATGAGAGCAGGCGAAAGCGGCGCGCGTTCCAGTGACGCGGAAGAGAGAACCCAATAGGCTGACATCACATAATGCCCGTTTTCCCTTAATTACACTCCTCACCACTTTCTAATATAAACAAAACTATAAACACAATCAAGAAAGTAAAAGGTGTGCACTTACTTATATAGAGACCACATAGAGGTCACTATATTTACTATTTTGCCATAGGCAAACTTAAACTCTATCAGTTCTCTATCTATTAAACACTAAAATGTAACTTTTATTATATCTAACTCTTAACCTCTATACACACTATTTAAAAACCTGATCTCTATCCTCATCATTTAACCCTTTTTGCTTCTGAAAGAGGGAATAGCTCCCTTTCTATCATCAAGTCTGGTGGAACCCCACCTATTAACAGGAAGCCTATATCTATAGCAAAGTACTACTTCAGTAAGGGATCCCAAGCCAACTACTTGGACAGTCGTCCCCAATCTCATAGACACAGAACAAATAAGGCCCCCTTGTGACACCGTCTGCAGCAGGTGACACTCGTAGACAGAGGTGAGAGATCACAATTTAAAACGTCATGCCTGACCTCGCCGACATGTTTGAGGATAGAGATCAGGTTTTTAAATAGTGTGTATAGAGGTTAAGAGTTAGATATAATAAAAGTTACATTTTAGTGTTTAATAGATAGAGAACTGATAGAGTTTAAGTTTGCCTATGGCAAAATAGTAAATATAGTGATCAATAGTCACTCTTTGTTCTCTTCGAGATTCCCAATTTTTTGGGGATTATGTCACATAGAAAACAGACCCAGCTC